>JABCKB010000347.1:0-53934 GCA_013184455.1 Fusarium continuum
ACCAGTCAGTCCTCAACAAGACCCTATGGCAGGAACAAATTTTGCTACAGTAACCGACACGCAATCCCTGCCCCCCCCTACCCCCAAACCCATCCCTGGCTGGCCATCCAACGGTTTTTCGCGTTACTTTGCCTCCCAAAAGCGAGAAAGTTCACCGCTCATTTCTGCCGTTTACTATGTAACGTCGCTAACCAGATTTACATCATACGAGGCAATCCTTTACATAAAGGATGGCGTTCGGCACTTAAATATTCCTGCTGCTGCTGCTGCTATCTCTTAGTTCCCACCCCGCACTGTTAGCTTTTCCACACTTCTCCAGCTCCACAGCCGTAACGTTAGCTAGCGCACGAGCCGAATACAGCGCAGCACGGCACAGCACAGCACAGCACAGCTTCATTATGGAAATGATGGCGCCCTTACAGCAGGCACTGCCATCTCTTCACATCTTTGTCAAGGCTGAGGATTTCCAGAACCTCGGCATGACGCCGTGGTTCAGCTACTCAGTCACCCTGCCGGAGCGTCCGATACCTGCCGCGTCAGACCGACCCCCGATTGAAACAGAGCGCCTTGTGATCCGCCCCTTCACCATGAGAGATCTGGATGCTTTTCACGACCTCCGCCGACGTTCAGAGCTCCAAGTGCATTCAACATCCCGTGGCCGCGCCAACAAAGATAAGGAGGAATCGAGTCGACAACTCCACTCTCTAGTACAAGACGACCAATGTCATTGGTATTTCGGCGCCTTTCTTAAATCTACGAACGAGCTCATCGGCGAGGGTGGCCTGCCAGACTGCCTTAGCATGTCGTCTTCAATTTCTGGTTGGCCAGAAGCTGAATTTCTCATCAAACCTGAGCATACACGCCAAGGCTACGGAACAGAGCTCTGTAAAGCTGTCATGGACTCGTGGTGGGGCTTGCCCCGCGAGAGGAGACGGCATCAGCTTGTCCCCTTGGTCGCGCCTGGAAAAGAGCCTGGCGACCGGATGGACGAGTGTGTTGTGTTTCAGTGGGAGGCCAGCAATGAGGTTGCCAAGAATTTCTTCGCCAAGGTGCTGGCACAGGCGCCAGTCGCTGCTCAGGGTGGCTGTGAGAGTATTGATACTCGAGATGGCAGAGAGGGAAATATCATCACATGGGCTGGGACTCTGATCTGCAACCCAAGACCGATGCCCGAAGAGGAGGATTCAGATTAGAAAGAGGGGATAATAAACAGCCGATGCGCTTTGAGACTGCACGCGAGGGAACGACCTCGACGAAAGCAGCTAATTTGGGAGTACGTGTAACATTATAAGCGACAATTTGTCATAGGGATTAGTATTTTATTTAAGTAAATATTCACTTATATCAAATTACTAAGCCTATAGGTTTTATAAATTAGTAGGCTAATAGGCCTCTCTATGAATTTATACTATGTCATGAACAATAACTCAGTCAGATTCTTCCAAAGCTTTTTCAAGCCACTGCCGTAGTCGTTCATCCCCGACGAACCCTGAGTTTATTTCTGACAGATCCTGACTGGAAAGTAGACGAACCAGGCGAGAAAAACACCACATCATCTCAGCCCTGTCCCACGTACGTATCCTGTTCCACTTTTCGAGATTCTTGGGAAAAGCCGGAACGATAGGAAGCGACGAGAAAAGATGAATGTGGTTTTGAGGGACCGGCCAGCCCTAGAGTCGCAAATAACTCAGTGAATGGACCTATTGTTATGGAACCCCAATTAATTATGCTTGTGACGTTTAGTTCCTCGTCAACAAATACATTGCCAGTGTGAAGGTCCGCATGAGATATCGTAAACTTAGTCGACTGGGACAAAAGTAGGGGCACTATTTCCTCGTGTATATAACCTGCGATAGAGTAATAAAGCCGGTTCTTGCTAACTTCGAGCTTATTACCGGTGACTGTAAAATCACTATGTCTATCTATAGCTGCTTTGTAACTATCCTAAGTAAGATAATCGGCCGGTTTGGGCAGTAGTGGGAAGAATGGATACGGCGAGAGTAGGAATTCCTTCGCGTGGGATACAAATGCCGATATTAAAGATTGGAGATAGCAGCCTTCTTGAGGGAAAAGGGCCCCGATCTAGTCTTATCTCAACAGAGTCTCTTGATTGCTAGATAAGGACTAGAGACAGATATTCGCGAACCGAAAAGCCTCCATCTTCTTCGAATGATGATCCAATCTTGGGAAATTGGAAATCTGAAAGACGTGACATGATCACCTCAAGCTGATACATGATCTTCTGTCGGTCCATGTCCGAGAGTGGGAGCTGTGAGACGGGATGTGTGACTCCGGGAGGTTGGATTGAGGATTCGGTCCAGGGATAATCTGAGAGGGGACAACCGGGAGCTTGGCTCTGGAGAATATAAGGTACCCCGATACCATTCTCGTGATAACCACTGAATACTAGGTTATTTTGAGAGCTCATTAATAGGCTTATTTATCTTCTCTGTATTAGTACACTTTCGGAACTGGGACTGAATAATGAGTTTCTAGGTATTTTAATATACTCGCCTCACTGATGAGTATCTTGGCCGCAGTCTCGTCGGTGAACATAAGGGTGTCGTAGCGTGGAGAACGAAATACCCACTGAACACCATCGTCAAAGGTGATGGAAAACCACCCAGTTCATACTGCCGGTTTTGAGGGTCTAGGACTCGTCACTTGCACACAATCGACCTCGAAGTTTCTGTACAAGTGAAAGCAGTGCATCTAGGTTGAGTTTTGCCCATCTAAAGATGGCAGGCCGTGATGGTACCGGCATGTCAATGGTTTTCTGTGATGTGGCAACGAAAGAGGAGAGATGGGAGGCGTGATGGTTGTGTTTCCCAAGGCGATATATCAGTCTTTCTAATCCGACCCATATCATATCCCAAGCTGTATTAGGAACAGAACGCGGAAAATCCTGGAACCCCAATCTGAATTCTTGCCCTAAATATATCATACTACGTGTGCAAAATCTGGGACAGGGCGTGGAATCGCCATAGTGCCAAGTCTGCTGCTGCAGGAAGCAACCGCAAGTCATAAGACAGTCTTCGGGGTATCAAAGGCAGGATTTCATTAGCTATCAATGACCCTCACCTCTCAAAGCCTCCTTCTATGTTAGTTTGCTTCACTACCTTGACATGGAGACAGGTGACTCGGGCATGGCAATTGTACGCTCTCAAAACGAGCAAACCGGATATCAGGAGCTTTTGAGGGTGATATTTCAGGTTAATTGAAGAAGACGCGCATTTCATGACACCACGATTACTTTCTTTGGGAATGCTACAGTGCTTCCAATAGACGCTCTACTAATGCACCAGCTCCTGCAAGCCGCCGATGGCCATCGAACACGATACAGGATTTGAGTTTTATTTTATTATAAAATACATATGTTAACGAGGTCTTCGTGACTCGAAGTTCAAGATGATAGACGCTATAGATTCACGTACTATCTACGTCGATTTGAATCCATAGAATGACAGTGACCTAAGTTTAAATATTTACGGGATTTTCGGAGCCGATATGCGATTCATCTGTCTAGATCGCTGCTTGAGAATCAATTGGCAGATAGATTCTCAAAATTTCTTGCACAGTATTTAAACGCCAGATTCGTTCTCAAATATCATCTGCGTTATTTTCCTTCTCTCAGTATCTACGGAGGTAGGGATCAAAAGTTCTCGCCCAAGAGGACCTACGCCACACTTGACTACCCTTATCAGATACTTCAGGGTACGAGAAGCTTTAAGTAATTATAGAAGGATGCCCCTATATCCAGCTTGTAGCTTAGTGGCTTTAGAAGCAGCTAGCTGGTATATCATAGGGGTATATTCCCTATAGCGAGATAATGATCAGCGTGTTATTATGATGCTAAAGTACTCCTTATATCTGTGGCTAGGTAGGTCACTTAGCCATAATCCTCCTGAGCGAGAACTTTTGATCCCTTCCTCCGTAACAAATCTTCGAGATACATCTACATCTTTATTATCTCCTTGAGAATCACGGAGGGACACCCTACAGGCCTTCTTTCTACAGGTAGTGTTTAAATCTGTTGAAGTGGTCTCAACAATTTGAGATCGTTCCAAATCAAATTAGCCATACAGTATACAGTTATCATACACTGCGTAAGACTTCGGCTGCTTTGTAAACTGAGTTCTCGGAGCTCTTTGTCTTTAGAGACGCTGGTATCAGTTCTGTGACCTGGTTAAGTGAAGCTAGAACACCAAACCCCCTGCAGAAGCTGAGCGAACTAAAAATAGCTTTGTGGGTTCAAAAGATAAGGCGGCGCAGGACCCACAGAGCTCGTCAGAACATGGGATGGCGTTAGGTGGACTCTAGTCACGTCATTGAACTGGGTCGCAAATTCTGAAGCTTGCATGTGTTGCTATATCGAACTTCGAACTACCTCGTAGCTGAACCCGAGAGTTGTAACATCCAAGGTCTGCTTGTACTCTGCTCCAAGATGGCAGTCAAGCCCAATTCAACGGCCCTTGTAGATCTGGGGTCCTACAAACTTGAGGTGACTGTTCGCGGGCCGCCACGACGCGCCCATAACCCGATCGTCATCATTATCCCCGGCATCACAAGCAGCGTCAAGGAGTGGACTGCAGTCACCCACATTCTTGCGGAATCAATGAGTGTTGTCAACTACGAACGCGCTGGATATGGCCAAAGTGAATCAGCTCCCGCAGGCGACTCTAGATCTGCTGAGGATATGGCCACGGAACTGCACACGCTTCTTCGAGTTGCAAAAATTGCACCCCCGTATATCATGATCGGTCACTCTTACGGTGGCATCATAGTACGAGAGTTTACGAGGTTGAGGAGCTTGGCCCAGTTCAAGGGTTTTGTGTTTGTCGACGCGAATACCGGAGAGACGCCGCTGACATATCCGAACCCTTTCGTCCAGGCTCTCCAATCGGGAATTGACACCCTGAAGCTGTGCTATGGAGATTGTCATCGATTGGGCGACTCAGCATGGCGAGCATTATTAGAAGAGGAAGCTCGGCCTGAGCATAAAGCTGCGGCAGAAAGGGAAACCGCCCTGTACCATGCCAGCGGAGAGAGTTTCCGCGCCAAGGAATCTTCGGTTGAGCAGCCTGAGTTGGGACGTGTACCCCTTGTAGTATTGCATGCCGATTACGCGGTTGATCTTGACAAAGTTTACGCTGAAGGGTTGCGATCAGGCAATGGAACAGAAGCTGAAAGAGCTGGGATGCAAGAGTTTATAAAGCAAGCAAACGGAATAGAGGAGAGGTTGCAGAGGAAATTACTAAAGCTGTCTAAGCGGTCAAAGTTCCAGCCTGTCTCGGGTTCTGGACATAGCATACACATGGCGGCCCCAGAGAGTGTCGCGGATGCTGTGACCTGGGTCCTCATGCAGTATCGCTGTTGATTAATGAGCAGAGCATCAGGAACCATAATGGAATTCTTGGTTTTATATCTGGTGAGATAATTTGCTGTGGGTTTTAAAGATCCCAATTGATAACTGTCATCATACGTTAATGGATATACCAACGTTAGTAGCACATTTACAATGATAAAATAAAATCACTTTTCTTCTGCTCTCTCCTTTTCTGCACCATATTGATTTTGAGCATTGTGTAAGGTACAATATCATTCTCCATGTCCAGGGTAGGTAGAAACTCGACGATGCGTGGTGTTCAAACCGTTTTGGTAGCGCCCATCAAAGTGGCTTTTTTCCCCAGGAACCGCGCGCTAATAGCCCAGCTAACAAGCGCCAATACTACGCCTTTCGTTTCAGGTTGCTCTAGAGGAAAGCCTCGTTTTCAGGTTCAATGACGATCTCTTCTATTTTGACGACTGTTAAGCGCTTTGGACAATAACAACAGAAGTGCATCCCCTCAAATCGATGATGCCCGATACGAGAAGTCTTTCTTCTTCTTGCTCTCAGAACAGGATCCATGCCCAAACCACTTCCAAGAAAAGATCACGGCCCGCTTCAACTGCAAGCAACGCTCAGAACATGCTATTCTCAGTCTCTTCTCGTATACTTGCTAATGCAAAGAATCAAGAACTGACGTGGTGAGTTGACTGCTGGGATCTAGGCCTTCTTGACCCTCAGACGCGCAGAGCCCCACGAGCCCACGACAGCATTGGACGGTTCTCATCAGGGCTTGCAGGGATCATGGACCAACCACATGCAGAGCTGATCTGTTTATAGCCGCTTGGTGGCCAAAATCTCCATTAATAGCACACAATCGCATCACCCTGTGCGGAGTCGTACGCCAAACACGAGGCCTTGTGCATGTTTTGTGTGCATGGAAACCTGGACTTTTCTTTTCTAAGACATCCGTTCATTATTAGAAGGTTTCTGCAGACTAACTTACGCGATGGGGTCTGTTATTCCAGCGGCCTATCCACGCTCGATACTGCCATGCCCGTCCGAGCCGTGCTCCGTTTTGGACGGCCTTGGGCCAGCCAGGACTGCAAAAGTCCCGCAGACCACTCTCTTTCTCCTGCCCACATCATGATCGACCGCGTATTTTGGGATCCCCGCCCCAGCTGAGCCGCTGGAATTATCGGATATGCCATTTGCGCAAGATGCTCAGGTCCACCGTCGGATGTAGGCGCTCTCTGCCCAAGCGGCTCCCGTCATCCAACCACCGTACCACTGACCGCCCTGTCAGTCCAGTTCAGGTCACCCAGAATGACCTCACCCTGCTATGTTTTGTATGCAAGCGCCCGTATTCGACCTGGGCCCTTGGGATCTTGCCAATTTTGGATCGACTCGTCTTGATAGATGGGTGATTTGCGGGACAAAAGTGGAAAGCTCAGATGTATCCAAGTGAAAGGAGATCATGTCGACTTGGTATAAAGATTCCTGCTGAACCGGCTTGAAACATTCTTTTCCTCAGCAACACTTCACACTTTCGTTCATCAACCATTTCATTCGCTTACAACTTTCGTTGATATTCACTTGATAAGGAAGATGAAAAGCTTCTTTCTACTCAGCGCGGCTGCCATAGGCGCGGCCAATGCTGGTGTCTTAGGCTTCCGTCGTCAGCCAAGGGGAGACTACAACTTGCCCCAAGGCTACACGACCTCGACCGTCTATGAAACCCAGACTTTCACTGTTACCGATTGTCCTCAGGATGTTCCTGATTGCCCTAATGCCCCTCATGTCACAACCAAGACCGTCGCTGTTTCGACCACCATCTGCCCTATCTCTGAGGTTGAGACTCCCCCTGTTGAGGGTGCCACCACCCTCTACCCTCCCCCAGAGCAGGCAGAGACCACTGAGCCTGTCGAGCAGGACACCACTCAGTATGCTCCTCCTCCGGTTCCTACTGTCCCCACCACCGGACTTCAAGATACTACCGACTATGCTCCTCCTGAGCCTACCACAGATGTTCCCACCCCTCCCGAGCAGACTACAACCTCAGAGGACAACAAGGACACTACTCAGTATGCTCCTCCTCCAGTTCCTACTGTCCCTACCACCGAACTCCAGGATACTACCGACTATGCTCCTCCTGAGTCGGCCACCAGTGAGACAGTCAGCCAGCCTGTCGAAGATACTACTGAGGTCAACACACCAACTGGCGCCTATCCTCCTCCCGAGAACACTCCATCAACTGAGTCCGTTCACGAGTCTACTACTGCAGCCACCACTGCATCTGACTTGTATCCTCCTCCTCCTCCTGCCCACACTGACTCCACCAAGCCTGTGCAGGAAGACTCCACTGAGGCTCTGACTCCGACTTCCGAGTACGCTCCGCCCGAGAGTACCGGAGCGACGCAGCAGGGATCTACCGATGTCGGTAGCTCCACTGACGCATATCCTCCACCCAAGGACACTAAGACTACACAATCCGGACAAGAAGGCACTACTACTGAAGTATCCACCGAGACAACCAAGCCTGGCCTGCCCGGTACAACTGAGGTCTCTAGTGCTTCTACTACAGAGTGGACCACATCAACTGTCTACACTACCAATGTCTATACTGTGACTTCTTGCCCTCCCGAGGTCCCCGACTGCCCTGGAGGCCAGCACGTCACCACCAAGACCATCGCCGTGTCGACTACTGTCTGCCCTGTTACGGAAACCAAGCCAGCTACTGAGCACGGCGAGACTATCGTTTCTACTCCCAACTACCCTGTCCCCGAGTCTACTGAGTCGGAACACGAAGGTACTGAGACTGCCACAGTCCCAAAGCCTACAGAGACCGAGACCGAGACCGAGAAGGTTCCTGAGCAGACTGAGAGTGTTACCTCATCGGGTGCCTACCCTCCTCCCCCCAAGCCTCACACTGAAACCAAGACTGTCGACACTGAGGTTGTCACTTCAACAGGTGCCTACCCTCCTCCCAAGTCTCACACGGAAACCAAGACTGTTGATACCGAGGTTGTCACCTCAACTGGCGCCTACCCTCCTCCCAAGCCCACTTCCCAGACCACCGAGGGAGATGTTGAGTCAGATACAGAGACCGTTCCTGCTGAGACCGAGTCCACTCAACCTGCTACCGAGTCTACTCAGCCTGCTACCGAGTCTACTCAGCCTGCTACCGAGTCTACTCAGCCTGCTACCGAGTCTACTCAGCCTGCTACCGAGTCTTCCACTGGTGCTTATCCTCCTCCTAAGCCTACTACTGAGACCAAGGGCACTGAGACTAAGACTGTTTCTGAGCACCCTAGCCAGACCAAGACTCAGCCCAACCATGCGCAGACTAGCAAGTGGACCACATCAACTGTCTACACTACTAATGTGTATACTGTGACTTCTTGCCCTCCCGAGGTCCCCGATTGCCCTGGAACCCGTCACATCACAACCGAGACCATTGCCATCTCTACCACGATCTGCCCCGTGACTGAAGAGCAACCTACCAAGCCCGCGACTCTCACTGAGGAGCAGCCCACTCAGCCCAAGCCTACGAAGCCCGTCACCGAGACTGAGGAGAAGCCTACTGTACCTGTGACTGAGACTGAAGAACAGTCAACCAAGCCTGTGACTGGCCACGAGGAGGGATCAACCAAACCCGCTACTGTTACTGAGGAACAGCCAACTCACCCGGCGACCGAGACTAAAGTGCGGTCTACCAAGCCTGCCACTGAGACCGTCACCAACAGCGAGAAGCAGCCCACTTACCCCGTGACTGGCACCGGGGAACATCCCACTCAGCCCAAGCCTACCAAGCCTGCCAGCACCACCGATTGGACAACCTCGACTGTTTACACAACAAACATTCGAACTGTGACCTCTTGTGCCCCAGATGTGCCTGACTGTCCAGGAACCCCCCACGTCACAACTGAGACTATCGCCGTCTCAACCACCGTCTGCCCTGTGACTGAGGATGTCCCTAGTAGGCCTGTCACAGAGGTGCAGTCTACCAAGCCAGTTCCTACTAGGCCAGTCACCGAAGAGCAGTCTACCAAGCCCACGACTCAAGAGCAACCTACCAGGCCTGCTACCCATGAGCAGTCAACTAAGCCCGCTACTCATGAAGTGACTACCAAGCCTGTGACCGGACATTCTGAGGCCGGATCTACTCAACCTGCTTCTACTACCGACTGGACCACCTCAACCGTTTACACGACAAACATCCGCACTGTTACTTCTTGTGCCCCGGAGGTCCCTGACTGCCCTTTGACTCCTCACGTTACCACTGAGACTATTGCTGTTTCGACTACTATCTGCCCAGTCACTGAGAAGCATCAGACAGAGCCAAAGCCCACAGAGCCCAAGCCCACAGAGCCCAAGCCAACTGAGCCAAAGCCAACTGAACCCAAGCCTACTCAGCCCAAGCCTACCGAACCTAAGCCTACAGAGCCTAAGCCTACGGAGCCTAAGCCAACTGAGCCTAAGCCTACCCAGCCTAAGCCTACCGAGCCCGCTAAGACCACTGGCTTCACTACTTCAACTGTCTACACTACGAGTGTCCGCACCGTCACCACTTGTGGCCCTGAGGTTCCCGACTGCCCCTTGACCCCCCACGTTACTACCGAGACCATCGCCATCTCTACTACCGTCTGCCCAGTCACTGAGGATCAGTCTGTTCCCACCAAGCCCGCCGATGGAAACCACAACACTCAGCCTGCCCCTACGCAGCTGACCGTCACAACCGGCTGGTCTACCTCTACCGTCTACAGCACCAACATCCGAACAGTCACAGCTTGCGGCCCCAACGTCCCCAACTGCCCTGGTACTCCTCACGTTACCACCGAGACCATCGCTCTCTCAACTACTCTCTGCCCCATCACCAAGACGCAGGTGATCCCTGGTCCCGGTGCTACCGGTGGCGTCCCTCCTCCTTATCAGCACGGCAACCTGACTTCCACTCTTTACACCACCAAGTACTTCACCATCACTGCTTGCCCTCCCAAGGTTACCAACTGTCCCATTGGTGAGGTGACCTCGACCGTCTACGCCACTGCTACTACTCAGATCCAGCAGTGGAACCCTTCCAACAGCAGGGTCTACCAGCCTCCCGCCCCTACTAAGGGTGTGCCACCTACCGTGCCCACCTACCTGCCTGGTAACCAGACCACGACCTTTTACCGATCCACCACCAAGCTCTACGAGACTCCTGTCAAGACCCCCAAGGCGGTTGAGACTACCCACAAGCCTGCTTCTACGAAGCCTGCTGCTCCCTACTACCCCGTTTATTAAGCCCCCCGGTATCTACAAGCATCTCCATGTGTCTGGAACCATGAGAGCAACGACCATATTTACTTAGAATGAACTTTTATCACGAATTATACGACTTGTTTTTGTACTCAGATATTCTGCATACATATCTTGTATATGAAAAGAACATAGCTTTAGAAAGCCAATAGTGTCAATACAATAAAACATCTTTCCTTCTTTATGACTTAATATGTAGCCTTTTTCAGAGCTCCCAAGTGACTTGTCTAAATTAACTAAACTCTTTTCACTACTCTTCAAGCTCCTTTTTTGATTTTTCAAGAGCAATCTACTTTATGAAGAAGAACGATTGTTCCCCTTTGGTGTATTCCGCACTACAATGCCCTGCATATATACATGAGAGTCAGACATGTTCTGCACTTCTGTGCCATGAGCCACTGTGATAAACAGCATGTGGCGTGAATGATAAAGTTATATCGGTATTATTTACAATCTTCAGGCTTGAACCTCAGCCATGGCAATATCATATTCGAGTTAACACTGTGTGGAGCAACATTTCTTCCGTTTCTGGCTAATGAGCCCTCACTCAGTGTCTTCAACTTCCCCACGCTTTTTAAAGGTCAACCGTGTTTCTCCAACTTGGCCAGCTAATTTGATTACCAGCTCCTTATCATTCTAGCAAGCAAACAGTGCCATCGCTTATGCAAGCTACTCTATCTTTGCCTCATAATATCATCTCGTCCACTCATCTAGCCAGGACGCCACACTTCATTACATCATGGCCAAGCAGCAGAAGGATGCCGAGATCATCGAGCTCGCCAAGAGCCTCAAGGGCACGCCTTGGTGCGAGGAGTACGAGAAGATGATCTCTGGCATGCTGTACGTATTTTCCATGCCTATCTCAGCGTTTCATCGTCTAACCGCGGGGTCTGTACCACCAGCTACAACCCGCTGCACCCAAAGCTGCTTGAGGGTCGTCACAGGGCTCGAGGCCTTTCATATAAGTTCAACAATCTTGACCCCAACACTGGCAACTACGAAGAGATCGGTGATAAGCGTCTTGAGATATTATCTGAGATGCTTGGAAAAGTCGGTAGTGGTACTTTTATTGAGCCGCCTTTCCTGCCAGACTACGGCAGTAATGTCTCTGTTGGGGAGAATTGCTTTATGAACTTTGGGTAAGTTAACATGTCTTGAAGGATATAGACTCAAATGAAATTTTAGCTGATGGCTTTACCTAGTTTGACCATTCTTGATACCAGCCTCGTCATCATTGGCGATCGTGTGCAGATGGGTCCCAACGTGCACATCTACACTGCAGGCCACGAGACAAGCGTGCTCTCCAGGATCAAGTTCGTCGAATTCGGACATCCCATCCGTATCGAAGACGATTGCTGGATAGGGGGTAACGTAATCATCCTTCCGGGAGTTACCATTGGACGCGGGTGCACGGTGGGAGCCGGTGCTGTGGTCACCAAGAGTTTGCCCCCTTACTCAGTCGCTCTGGGTGCCCCTGCAAAGGTGGTCAAGACGATACAGACTGTGGAGGAGGAGCTAGACGATCCCAACAACCCTTACCGAAACATGCCTGATCGAGCATGAGTGGTGAAACCATAAGTAAGCACTAGTTTAGCAAAAGGCCAGTAATATCTGAGCTCTATTGAAGCTATTCGATACTGCTAACTCCCAATGATTTCTATGCTTGTGATCAGTATTTAGCTCTGATACCTAGTCGGTGCATAGCAGTACTGTTCCCTGAAATACTGTTCCCTGAAGCTTCTTCCCCCAGCCTGTACACTTGACATTTGTCTCTAGATAGCGATGGCCACTGCCTGCATTTTGATGTGCATAACAGGATTGACGCCACCAGCGACGACCATTAAACCCAATGTAGGGGCATATCGTAAATCCTCGTCTTCGGCACGAGTAAAGTAAGCTGCCTCTAACCATTAGCCCCAAGTTCACATACTACAAAGTCTAGCTTTTCAAATAATATGGCAATAGATAAAAACAATGCATCTCCACTATTAGCTCTTTCAAACACAATTCCAACGCTCGACGTGACCCGTTTAACGCTCTGTA
Organism: Fusarium continuum; assembly: GCA_013184455.1. Taxonomy (NCBI): domain Eukaryota; kingdom Fungi; phylum Ascomycota; class Sordariomycetes; order Hypocreales; family Nectriaceae; genus Fusarium; species Fusarium continuum. The sequence goes on from JABCKB010000347.1 coordinate 12,671, forward strand.
TGACACCGTCTCTTGCAAACCATTGTTTTTAGGCTTTATCCCGATATACTTTAACAGAGCGAAAGCTAGTGGTTTCTATTAAAGAAGCAACTTTCATAATTGTCAGAGTCTCGTCCCACGACAACGCGGCTGATAAACACTACATGGTTTAAAGCGCTTACAGGTGTTTATAGGCTTTATAATTTTTGGTTATCTTATTTTAGGTGGCCTGAACCTCGAGTAGTAACAGGAAACAAGCAGAAGAAAGATAACCCGGGGCTTGAGTCTAACTTGGACTCTTGGTGTTACAAAACTTAGACACACAGTCGAGAAATGTCCATAAACGGAGCATAGATCAGTAAACTTCAGCATAGATCGCGTAGGCATAGCAAGTTCTGGTTGGACGCACCTCAAAATACGCTGTCTTAAGCCGAAAGTAAGATTCAATTAATATTAATACCCATTAACGTATAGTTCTTCTTAATAGTTCCGATTCAGTTTGATTCAGTCTTCAAGACTATTACCCACTCTTGTGCACAACATCAATAATCTTAGCCACAACAGAAGGATCAGAAAGAGTCGTGATGTCACCCAGCTGGTCCTGCTCGCCCATCACCACCTTTCGCAAAACACGGCGCATGATCTTTCCAGAGCGAGTCTTTGGCAGATCCACCACCATGAAGATCTTCTTCGGAGCAGCAAATGGACCAATGCTGTTGCGAACCTGCAGTCTCAGCTCGGCGTGCACCTCGTCCTCGGATGTTCTGAAAGCTTCCTTCAGACACACAAAGGCTACGACAGATTGTCCTGTGAGCTCATCCGTAATCCCCACAACAGCGGACTCTGCGACTGCCGCGTGCTCGACCATGGCTGCTTCGATTTCGGCGGTCGAGAGCCGGTGTCCGCTGACGTTGATGACATCGTCCACGCGGCCACGGATCCAGTAGAATCCGTCCTGATCACGGCTAGCTCCGTCGCCGGTGAACTGCAAAAGGTCAATGAGTGTTGCTTCTACCAAGCTGGTCGACTTACGTAGTACCCTGGATACACCTTGAGATAAGTCTCCTCAAATCTTTGGTGGTCCCCATAAACTGTTCGGGCCATGCTAGGCCACGAAGACTTGAAAGCGAGAACGCCTTCGACTCCATTGCCTTGGATCTCGACACCAGAGACGGGGTCAATCAGGACAGTGTCAATACCAAAGAACGGCAGGCATGCAGATCCGGGCTTGGTAGGCGTAACACCAGCTAGAGGTGTGACGACGTGAGAACCAGTCTCGGTTTGCCAGTAGGTCTATACCAGTCAGTTAAATCTTGTTTCGACCAAGCCAGGCCGGCCACAAGGTATCAACTCACATCAACAACATGACATTCACCCTTGCCAATAACGTCGTAGTACCACTTCCAGATTTCTGGGGCGATAGGCTCACCTACTGAACCGAGAACTCGAAGGCTCTTGGTATCATGGTCGACAGGATCTGATCCAGCTCTCTTCAGCAAGCGAAGGGCAGTAGGAGCAACGTAAAAGTGCGTAATCTGATGGTTTGCGATGATATCCCAGAAACGAGACGCATTGGGGAACGTCGGCGTGCCCTCGAAAACAACCGTTGAGACGCCCAGAAGTAGCGGAGCGTAGACCACGTAGGTATGGCCGGTGATCCATCCAACGTCGCCCGCACAGAAGTATCGGTCATTCTCGTGAATATCAAACACATACTTGCCCGTTGCGGCTGCTCCTACAAGGAAGCCTCCAGTGGTATGCAGGATGCCCTTTGGCTTGCCCGTCGATCCAGAAGTATAGAGGAGAAACAGGGGGTCCTCGGCGTCCATAGCCTCGGGTGGGATATAGCTTGGCCACTTGGCGACCTGCTCGTGCCACCAGTGGTCTCGCCCCTCAACCCACGAGACGTCGGCACCAGTTCTCTTGAAGACGAGAGTCTGAACGCCTTCCAATGGGCTCAGTGCCTCGTCAACGATTTTCTTGATTCCGATTGTCCTGCCACCTCGCTGGCTCTCATCGGCAGTGATGACAACCTTGCTCTTGGCGTTGGTGACGCGATCTCTGAGCGATCCAGCCGAGAAACCAGCAAAGACAACAGAGTGAACAGCACCAATACGGGTACAGGCGAGGATAGCCACCAGAGCTTCGGGGATCATAGGCATGTATATAGCGACTGTGTCACCCTTTCGAACACCCAAGTCCTTAAGGACCCAAGAGACCTTGCTGACTTGCTTCAGGAGCTCTCCATACGTGATGGAGCATCCTCCGTTGCCATCATCAGTTTCGTGGATGATGGCAACCTTGTTAGGATCCTTGAGTGCGTGGCGATCCACGCAGTTGAAAGAGGCATTCAGCTTTCCACCGAGAAACCAAGAGGGGTTGCCCTCGGTCAAGGAGCCACTCTTGACGGTGTGAAAGTCACGTTCCCAAGTGAGAAGATCACGAGCCAGACTTCCCCAGAAAGCATCAGGCTCGCTGATCGAAAGCTGGTGCATCTGCTGGTATTCCTCAAGACCTAAGATGAAACGAGTTAGAGGCCTGGATAGAATTTTCATAGTTGGTCTGTGACTTACTGCCAATATGAGGCTTGCTGGGATGTCCTGGATCCATAGTTAGTGTGCAGCTATTGGAAAGCACGGGTTCACGCACGCGCGAGCATCTTGTCGGGAAGATCTTCCTCAAAAGTTAGCAAGTCTTAATTGGCACAGGGCTGAGCAAGCGGATTTCAATTCATGTGTACGTACACCATTCGTCGCCGTCGCTGCTCCCAATGGGAGTTGGCTGTGCTGCTATGTGTTGACGCATGATGTGGTGCTGCAGCGATATTCGTCGGGGGGTACTGTGAAGTAGCGTTCCTGTGCAGAGGAGGTAGAGCGAGGCTTGGGAATTTATCGATATCTTGAAGAGTCACAACCTGAATCGGGCTGAAAGGGGGAAAGGGGGCGAGCTATGATATTAGGTCAGCAGACTATCTACGCTAACCCTTGTTATTGGGTATGGCCGTGGTCATATGACGCAGGGCAGAGGCATCCTTGTGATGGATGCCATTCAGTTTTAGGAATTGAAAGTGGCATCACTGCCAATCAGAGCTTGAATCCCCCGATCGATCACAAGCTGCGGCTCGCATCCTCCCTTGATGATCCTGTGGTACCGGTAGATGAGGTTATAACAAAACTTTGCCAACTAAACCCAAAGAATCGTCTTCTTTTCTTTGCTTATTATACTTCTGGTATGCCGATTCTCTATTTATTTATTTATAATTACTCGTCGTAGAAGTGATCCAGATGAAACTCATTTAATGACCTTTCTTCGGCAGTGGAGATTAAATGGTAATTATGTACTTTTTTTTTACCGGCAGAAACAGAGATACCTACTTAGTTAGGTCATAGCGTGACATCGACCCAAATTTCAAGCAGCTACCTAGTCACCGCTTTCCTAGATGAGCTTAATCACGTTCACTCACTCTCGGCAAGGGAGTTCCTGGGAGTCCGCGGGCACACGAAACTGCTGCACCTGCGGCAAAAGGCCTGACGATCATTCCACTTACCGATTGCCCAAACAGGAAACATTGGCCAGTCCGTCGTAATTCCAAGCCGAGAGATTCCTTGTCCTACACCACCAGCTTGGTTTGTCTTTACCTTGGCTAGCTTAGGTTGCTTACTACAGTACCTACCCTGCTACTGTACCTTACAGGGCAACATTACACGTGGATCGAATCAGGACCATGCAATGATGCAGGAATTCGGCAAAAAGCTTGTGATGGATGGTCAGAGCTTTCTTCTCGTTCAGGATACTTCTCTGCTGATTGAAAAGCGCAAGGTTTTCCTTTTGTTGGGGCCCTCCCAAACCGACCCAATACGCAAACTCGTTGTCCAAAGGTGTGTTGCTATAGGGTTGGTTGGCTAGGCCAGCTGACAGCTGTAAATCGTCTGATTAGCGTTAACCTTTCGATTTCGTCGCGAGCATTATCCAAGTTAGCTTAAAGACTGGAAACTTGAACTTGCACGCCAAGCTTTGTCACGGACGCCGAGGTTTCTCGCTCCTGTGAATGCCTTGAACCGTTTGCGCATGTGAAATCGAAATATCACACGCTGGTTTCTTGAAGTTATCACTTGTGTTGGAGCTAAAATAGTTTTGCTTGGCCCTGCAGCTGTGGGTTTTATTGGGGGTGTAGACACATGATATCCCAGAATGAAGGAAAATCAAAGCTTTTATCAGAGGCTAAATTAAACTTTCAAATTGATTCCCACGGACGGGAATACAGAACAGACTATTCAAATTCTCTGTGATCCAACCAATTTCAAAACGATGTTTGTACTGATTCATCACGTCACCTAAGAAGACCCCCAGACATTCTGGCATCAGTAACTACATCTACTCAGGCTTTCTGCCATACACGACACGCTGTCGATAGAAAGGGTGGAACTTTCCAGATCGAATTTCACGTCGCAACTGCGCGCAGTAAAGAGACACCTCTTCCTTAGACCAGCCGAGAACCATATTGGCCATGAAAAGAACATAACCCTCGTAGTCTTGTTCGAGGGCAGCTTGAGCGAACTGGCCGATCTGCTTGAGCCGAGAGTCCTTGGCCCAGCCCCCAATAGGTGCCTGGATCAACGTGAGTATTCCTACATAGATCAGGAAGAGGTTTTATTCTGCTTACTTTAAAATCCCAAACTTGGATGTCGACAAAGCCAGCTTCTTCCATTCCCTTCTTCTGGAGATCCTTATCAATAATTTCAAAAGTGCGGTTCAGTTTTCTGCCGCCCTCGATAAAGAATTTACCCCATTCGTTAATAGCGCAGGTTTCGGTCACAGTCCCATCGTCACTGTCCATCTTGGGGGAAGCTTCGTAGCTCTCAACCCAACCACCGGGCTTGCAAGCTCTGTATGCCTCCTTGAACAGGGCGGACCAATCGCTGATGCTTCCGTAGAGATAGCGCATGTGCACGTAATCGAATGAGTTGGGGTCAAAGGTCCACTCTTGAGTGCAATCTTCGATCTCACTAATCATGTCAAAGCGAGCTCACGAGGATAGTGCGCAAAGGTTCCTTACAACTTCAGGTTGGGCGGAATCCAAGCAGGCTGGATTGGAGAGATGTCGGTTCCGACGACTTCAGCATTGGGATACTCGTCTGCAAAATCTCTGCAGCCAGGTCAGTGAGGATCCTCAGGTGTTCCGCAGGGACTTGATTACATAGCCCAGATGCCTGTTCCGCGATTAAATATTTGTACTTGATAGAATAGTGTTTGGAGACATACCGGTTCCTGTTCCAACGTCCAACACTTTCTAGAGCTTGTATCAGCAGTGTGTTTGCCACCTGTGTCCCAAGGCTATGCACGCACTTGGATATCATCTTTCAGCGGAGCTAGGTGAAGCTTTCCTTCAAGTGACAGCGATAAGAGATGATGGCTGCTCGTTATTAGTTAAGTACTTTTTTTTTAGGAGAAATGACTTACTTGATGTCCATAGATTCGTTATGGTGCTCATCATTTGGCGTCCTTTCAGATATTAGCCATAGAAGTGAGTCTTTCAATAATCATCTCACCAGTACTGAGCATTTCCCCGCTCAGAGTGGTACGTCCTCCCATGAATCGTGCGGTAATGGAGGATGCTTGATGAAATGGACTCTGTTGAGCTTGCAACGTCATCTCCAACAGCCGAATCTGCCTCGTCGTCTTCCGGTGCATCCTATCCAACGTCAGTGTGCACAAAGAGTTTGTTTGGCTTCAACCCACTCCGCCAGTCAAAGCTGCCCAATGCTGAGCGTCGTGGAAACCCTCAGCAGGCTCGGCGGGGGCCTCAGCAGGGGTTTGCCCAGCAGGAGGTGACGATGGAGCGGGCGCTCTTGGGGGGGACGTTGCTTCTCTCGAGTGGTCTCCCATGCTGATAAGTGTATTCAAAGCTTGTTTCAAGAGAATCTGACTTTTCGATGAGAGAAAATCACAATGAAAGGGGTGGAAGTCGACACCGCAACGAGGTTACATACATTTTGAGAGCGGAGTTGTTGGGTCTGGCGAATGATGTGAACCTTGAAATTCCCACCCGATAGGATTATAACATCACCCATTTTTATAACAATATGCAGTTACATAGAAGTTATCGCTTTACGCTCAAGAGTTATTCCTCCATTGAAGTACTCAGTGGAGCGGTGCGACCCGTTCATCGCGCGCCACGTCACTCCACCAAGGTGTATCGATGTGATAAAAGTGTTTAAGGCGGAAGGACGAGAAGGCGATTTATAATTGTTGATTGGCGTCTATTAAATCGAAACCGGCGTAGAGCTTGGGTGGTACCAGCAGGTGCAGACCCGATGAATAAGTCGGCAAACGGCGTCTATGTCTCGTGACCAGGAAGGGTAGCTGAATATGTACATCAGTTAAAAACTCCGACGTCTAATATATCCTTAACTCTTTGTCAAAGCAATTTTCACCGGATCAAAGTCTGCTTGGATTACATCAGGCTTCAAGGTATTTAAGGACCGCATTGGATGATACTTTGTTACGTAAAAAACAACGTTTTTTATCCCAAATCTCTCTCTCTCTCTCCATAGACCCCTTTATCTATATTCATGAATCATGTAGAGGGTGATTAGATTGATAAATTGCAATATACAAGGCTACATTCGCGTTGCTAACATAAGGAGAAAGTTAATTTAATTCCCATGATGTTAACAAATATGTCACGCCTGCTACTGCGGGGGGACGACTGGGGTAATTTCACTTTGCTAATCCCAAAAAGAAGCGATCTTCATTCAAGTCAGGTGTCCGCCTTCGGTTTTGAGTACTCGATTTGGCTAGGTGAAGGATTTGGAGAGAATCTGTGGGATCGCTGTATCGTCAACTTCCAAGTTTTGCGTTCAACGCCAGTTTAAAGTGGAGAGAGATCACCGGTTCAACGATTGTTCGGGATATCGTCACCCGAGTGCAACAAGAAGAATCTTCTTAAAGAGCTTATTCCCTAGTTAACACAAGATCCTCCAAGATTCACATACGTATTGTATTAGTCCGAACCCTCTGATATCATGGGCAGACCTCGAAAGGTGGCAGCTGTCCTACTAGCTATCATCCAGATTGCCCTTGCAGTCAAAAGAAAAGACTTTACATCCCATGTAAACCCGTTCCTAGGCACCGAAGGACCAACCCCAGGATCAGCTTATCAAGGCGGAAATGTCTTTCCCGGAACTACACTTCCATTTGGATCCGTCAAAGTCGGCATCGATACAACGAGATGGGACACCAGATATCAAGCCAACGCAGGCTACACTCCCGAGGGCAATGTCACTGCCATCACGATGCTCCACGTGAGCGGAACAGGAGGTGCTCCAACATATGGTCTGATTCCTCAGATGCCGCTCACGTCCATTGAAGGCGTCAATGTGCTCGACAATTTGACCTATATGCAAGAGAGAGTTGGTCACGACATCGCTGAAGTCGGGTACTACAAGACGGAGCTAAACAATGGCATTGTGGCCGAGATGAGCGCCAGCCAGCACGTGGGAATAATGAAGTATGATTTCCCGGCCAACGAGGGCCGCAACATACTTGTTGATATCAGCCACTACCTCCCCACGCGTGGAAAAGAAACTCAGTGGTATAGCAACGGTAAGTTGGAGCGCAGTCCGGACGGAACTCGCTACAGTGGCTTTGGCGTCTATAGAGAAGGATGGGCTCTTGGTAAGTCGGTAAATCAGAAGACTTGCAAACTCACACATGCTGAACCTCGTAGGTGGCGATTTCAAAGTCTACTTCTGTGGACAGTTCAACGTGACCCCTTCAGACGTTCAGCTCTTTTCTGGTATATATACAGATCCATACTGGCCAAACACCACAGACGTAAAGCCCATTTTTACTAGGAACGAATGGGTAAAGGGTGGCGTTGATGGATACCAGTACGCTAACAGAATCGGCGCCCTCTTCAGCTTTCCGTCGAATATATCCTCACTCACCTCCAAAGTGGGAGTCTCCTGGGTCTCAGCCGACAAAGCATGTAAATTTATCGATGATGAGATCTCGCACTGGGATCTCAACAAAACCGTCTTCCAGGCCAAAGACAAGTGGAACGGCGAAGTTCTATCCAAGATTGATGTCCAGACGGAAAATAAAACTCAGCTTGAGATGTTTTACACGGGCTTATATCATGCACATCTTATGCCTTCTGACCGAACCGGAGAGAATCCTCATTGGACTTCCAGCGAGCCTTATTACGACGATTACTACACTCTTTGGGACACATTTCGATGTACCCACGCATTGGTGTCTCTAATCCTCCCTAGCCGTCAGATTGACATGAGTTAGTGTCCTTTCTTTTTTTCTGATCACTCATAGATGCTAACAACTCCCAGTCCGAAGCATGATCGACATCTGGCGACATGAGCGTTTCATGCCCGAGGGCCGCAGCCACAACCACAACGGCCGAGTCCAAGGCGGCTCCAACTCAGACAACATTCTAGCAGATGCTTACGTCAAGAACCTAGATCGGGGTAATCTCGTGAACTGGACCGATGGCTACGCCGCCATGCGAACCAATGCCGAGCTTCAACCGTACAACAACTTTGACTTTAACGACCCAACAGGTAGTACGAAAGAGGGAAGAAGTGCGTTGGACGATTGGAAGATATTCGGCTATGTTAGCACCAACTACGGCAGGAGCGTGAGCAAAACAGCGGAATACTCGCTGAATGATTTTGCCGTCTCGCAGGTTGCTAAGGGGGAGGCACCAGATGAGGCTAAGAAGTACCTCAAGCGGTCAGCGTGAGTTACATGTCTGACTTCTTCAAGGATATTTTGCTGACGGGGTATAGTGGATGGCAGCGCATTTGGAAATCAGATGCAGAATCCCACAACTTCACTGGTTTTCTCGCCCCGCTGCAGCCAAACGGCACACTTCTAGAGCCGTACGACCCTCTAGCTTGTGGAGAGTGCAACTGGGAGTCTATCTCGTACGAAGGCACCCCATGGGAGTATAGCTTCACAGTGCCACACGATATGGTCACTTTGATCAAGCTGATGGGTGGTCCCAAGGCGTTTGAGCGGCGTCTTGATACCAGCTTTGTACCTGGCCTGGGGACCCAAGAGCAGGGCAACAACGGCATTGGTTCGATGATATACAACCCAGGTAACGAGCCAAGTTTCATGACGCCATTCCTCTACAATTACGTGCAAGGAAGACAGTGGAAGAGCGTCATGAGGAGTAGGGCCGTCGTGGACGAGTATTACCACACTGGAGCAAGCGGTATTCCTGGGAATGACGATGCAGGCAGTATGAGTAGCTGGCTTGTTTGGAACTTGCTTGGGTTGTATCCTGTCGTCACGCAGCCTGTCTACCTCATTCTGTCGCCGAGATTTGAGAAGATATCTATCCGACTGGGCGAAGAGGGCGGTACGTTGCGCATGACTGCCAAGGGTCTCGGCGATGGACCTTATGTGCAGAGCCTGAAGGTCAATGGGAAGAAATGGGATAAGAGCTGGATCGGCCACGATGAGTTGGTAAGAGGCGACGGACAGGACAGTCTGTTGGAGTTTGTCGTGGGTGAGAAGCCAGTAGAATGGGATTCTGGTGAACTTCCCCCTAGTCCAGGCACTCAGCCGGAGATTGTTCGGATTTGAACATTTTCATCATATCAAAATCGGCAGATGGATTAAAGTTAGATAGAGAAGAATACTTTGATGAGATTCTTGACGTGTCTCACATATAAATGGCCTGCTCCGCAAGTTCCGGACGCTGTGTGTGAGAATACCAATGATAAATGTCTATCAAGATACTCGCTTACTTATTACTCTGCTGTCATTCACTGCTCCCGTTCACATCTGCCGACAACGTTTGCTAGCCCCAGCACTGGCAGGTGGCAGGATTACGTCGGGAGTATAACCTCCTCGCCCCGGTTGGTTGATATTGATTGATATCTGAATAAGTGTGGCCACATTTATCGAGCTAAGCAGGTTTAAACCCTCCGATGAGTGCATCAGTCTTCATTGCCGTGTCCATCTGCCGAAAATGTGGATCATTGTCTCCCCCAAATTACCCTAGGCTGGGCTGTGGGGGGGCGATATCGTGAAGCCGAAGCCGACAGAGCAATAGATATATGGTGTAAGTGGAAGTGATATAAGAAGAGAGACATAGTTAGACAAGAAATTGAAATTGAACCATTTCCATTCTCCTTCAACAGTTTCTTTATCAAATCTGCCTTTTTGTGTCTTCAACATGCACGGCGGCTTGATCGAAACCCTGCTCAGTGCTCTCGCCCAGCACTGGGTGTTGTCACTAACAACACTGACTCTTGCGTGGCTGGTGAAGAACAGATATCATCATGGCCTTAACAAGTATCCCGGACCTTTCCTAGCATCTCTGACTGACTGGTGGCGGTTCTTTGATGTCTATGGACAACGGCCTGAAAAGACGCTTCAAGACTTACACGCCAAGCATGGTGATATCGTGCGGATAGGACCCAATACTCTGTCCTTTTCCAACCCTGCCGTTCTCAAGTCTATCTACGGACTTAGCAAGGGATATATCAAGGTATGTGCTTATCGCCCTGTCATAATACTTTATGCTTACTCTATCATAGTCCGACTTCTACATCGTCCAACAATCTGTCGTCAAAGGCCATCGTCTGGCCTCTCTTTTCAGCACTACCGACAACGACTTCCACTCCCAATTTCGCAGAAGCGTCAATGCGGCGTTCTCTATGAGTGCTCTCGTTCAGTATGAGCCATTCGTCGATAACACCACCAAGCTGTTTCTCGACCAGACCGAGAATCTTTTCGTCAAGAAACGTGATGTTTGCGACTTTACGCAGTGGCTTCAGTTCTATGCTTTCGATGTCATTGGTGAGATTACGTACAGCAAGCGACATGGCTTCATAGAGAAGAATGAAGATGTAGAAGGTATTGTTGCGTACTTGTCCAAGCTGTTCCTCTACGTCGCCCCGGTAAGTCGTCTACTCATTCAGCTTGATAGAAAGCAAGCTAACCGATGACGACCAGATTGGCCAAATCCCATTCCTTGACCTTCTCTTACAGAAGAATCCCATTTATCTTAAGCTCTCCCAGTGGGGACTTTTTGACTCGACATTCCCCGTTGCTCGCTTCGCCCGTGCTCGCATGGCTGAACGACTCATCCCCGAGCTGCACAGCAATGACAGCCTTCCTACTAGCGACATCAAGAAACAGCCTCTCGGCCAAGACTTGCTGTCCAAGTTCATTGCAGCGCGAGAAGCACGCCCTGACTTCATGACCGATACACTGGTGCAGACCATGGCTGTGTCTATGGCTTTCGCCGGCTCAGAAACTACAGCGATTTCTCTCTCCGCAGTCTTTTACTACCTCCTTCGGAACCCTACATGCTACGAGAAGCTCAAGAAGGAGCTCGATGATGCTGCCAAGGACGGGGCTTTCTCTGACTACGAGACGGGTCTGGTCACTTTCGCCGAGGCTCAGAAGTTTCCCTATCTTCACGCTTGCGTCCAAGAAGCTTTCCGTATGCATCCCGCCCCAGGTCTTCCCCTTGAGAGAATCGTGCCTCCTCAAGGAGTTGAGATTGGAGGCGAGTTCATCAAGGGCGGTACCATTGTCGGCGTCTCAGCATGGTTGATTCACCATCGCCAAGAGATCTTCGGACCTGATACCGATCAGTACCTACCTGAGCGATGGCTGCCAGATCCTAACCTCAATGCGGAGGAAGAAGATAAGCGAATCAAGAAGATGGCTGGTATGATGTTCCAGTTCGGCATGGGTAGCAGAACTTGCATTGGCAAGAACATCAGCCTGTTGGAAATTTACAAGGTTGTGCCGAGTCTTTTGAGACGATTCGACGTAAGTCTTACTCACTTCAGAGTGATGGTCGCAGGCAGCTAACGAGAAGCAGATCGACTTTGAGGACCCTAGCAAGGAGTGGAAGATCATCAATGCCTGGTTTGTCAAGCAGACTGATTTTAACGTGAGGTTCACGCGGAGGGATCTGGTACAACCGAATTTGACGGAAAAATAAGTTTTATAGACATAATGAACAGAACATTTAACCATCCATATCACATTGTCGTTTAAGCAATGCTGCTGCTTTGAATAATAGTTCCAAACGCATCTCCGATCTCGCTCAACGCAACCTTGACCAACTGCGCGGCATCAACACCAGGAATGTTTCGGTCACCAACAGCGTCCTCGGGGATCAAAACATCGAAGCCACGCTCAGAAGCCTGTCGCGCAGTGGTTGAGACGCACACATGGGCCTACGTTACACCATTAGTCTGGATCATATGATAGTCCTCAATCACTTACCATGTAGCCCGTGAGGACAACCTTCTTCTTTCCAGTCTTGTCCAAGACCTCCTGGAGATCAGTCTTGGCAAAGGAACCAGGGAAGTTCTTCTTGATAACAGCCTCGCCATCCTTGGGCTTGAGCTCGTCAAACTCCTCAGCCAGCTTGGTGCCAGAAGTGAAGACGGGGGCGCCCTCGGGGGTAGCATGCACCACGTGCACGATGCTTCCATTTGCAGCTCGGTACTTTTCGAGCAGAGCGGCGATCACTTTGCGCGACTCGGCGACGTTGGTAACCTGGAGCTTTCCCTCTGCGTACTCATTCTGAGCATCGATGATGATGAGAACGCTGTCGGAGGGGCTTGCTGTGGAGGGCTGGACACCGACAAGTTCGCGGAAGGATGTTGCTGAAGCCATCTTGAAGAGTGAGTATAAGTGTGACGCGTGTTAGTTTTCAAATGGTGATTGGGTCCTTATATATGTTATTTAGAAGTTGAGCAAGCCAGCGATGATTCAATGACCCCTCACCAACGCGATGCGCCGCACTTAGGGATATCTTCGTTACTAAGCAGCCAAGGTTAAATTATAGGTACAATCACGTAATTAGAGCTAATCCATTGACTACTGGACCCGAATTACAGCGCGGAAACACCAATAACGCTATTGAAATGGGAGTAGCTGACCAAGCACTAGGCCTCGAAGCCAGCTGTCAGGTCCCTTAGCCCGAACAGCCAAATTGATATCATTGGTTCGGATCATCGACTCTAAGCCAGACTTGTAGACAAAACCCGAGAGAGTGGAGCATTCTTGATATCTGCCTCTGAGGGGAGTTTCCCACGAGGTTTTGATGTTTTGGTAATATTATAATTATAGTTACCCAGGTCTATCTAGATGACTATATCTCTGGAAAACTTGGTAATCAAGAAAATCTCGCCTGCTGCTTTTCACGTCACAATCATAAGCTCGTCCAATAGCCAAGTCAAGCTTATGGTGAAACGGCATACCCGTATGTGCCATATCCGTACGCACAAACATTTCGCGCCTCCCACTTCAAGAAGTCGTTGAGGTCATGTTGCAGGTTGCATCCCATCGGGATTGTCTCAGTCGTCAATGAGCCTCTTCTGTTATTTGGCGGGACGCTGGTGGGTGTCGTTGGAGTCGTTGGGCTCGATACGGAGCTCGCTGTCGAGCTGCCGGATTCCTGATGAGTCTCCGCCCACCGCTGTGCTCTCTCGAGATGCTTGGATACATTCTTGGGTCGAACTGGTCTTGGCGACCTGATAATAGGAACGTTAAAGGACTTGTTGCTCGACCGAAGGACAGGTTTGCCTTCTACTGTGTTTCGTCGTTTATCTTCCAGTGCGTCGGCGAGGGCTTCGAACCTTTTATCCGTTTGGTTGTTTAAGCGTTTTGTGCAGTTCGCATGTGTGTCGACAGTATGTCGGTGGTCTGGGTATGTGTTGTTGCTGTCGTTGTGAGTGGTGGAGAAGTTTGGGAGCGCCGAGTGCCTCTTGTTGCGGCGTGCAGCATCACTATGGTTGTCGGTTTCAGGGTTTAGAGATGATGGCCGTGAGAGTGGTGTTTTAACCAAAGGGCGGGACTGTGGCCGCGTATCATCGATAGGTTGCGGGCTAAGTGTAATCCTTTGCTCGAGCGAATCGCTTCTCTCGATAGCCGCAAGAAATTCATGTTTCTTCTCGCTGTGGTTCGGGGCAATGACGGATGCTGACTGGCCAAGATGTTCTAATGACGGAGGAGCAGATAACGAATTTCGGACACTATGAACTCCGGTAACGGTTTGGACAGCGACGTGTTGAGGCTGTTCTGTTGGTTCTGTCGGTTCTACAACTTTTGGCCATGTGTTATGTGTGGCTAGCGATGATGATTCTTGGATTGTGGTGATATCTGGGCTGGCATCTGGGCTGGTATCTGAGCTGGTATCTGGGCTTTCCTCCAAAAGACATGAATCGTTCACGGCACTGGCGCTGGGCTTTTGCCGTCGTCCAAGACCTCTGAACCGATGTTCCCAAAAGTCGAAACCACTAAGTCGCTTGGCCATTGTGAGAGGAACCGAGATAAAAGGTAAACCACTATAGATATGAGAGAAGGGGGGTGAACCAGGCCTGGAGTGGTTGAGTGGGTTAGATCTGAAGAGAAATGAATGGTATTATGGATGAACTTTCTTGATGAGACAAAAGAGCAACCGTCAGAGGGAGCGCAGATACAGAGAGTACATATGAAGATTATAAGGGGACACGGCAGTAATTAGACGCGAGCACGAGTCGCATGCCGGTGACCGCTGTGGTCCGGTGCAAGCTCGTATCTAACAGACCCGGACGAGGATTTCCACGAGTTGTCGGCAACTCCTTAAAAGCCATGAATAATAATGAATAAAAATAGAGTTCTGGTCCCTTGGCTGGAAACGTCTTGCCAGGTCTAAGCCGGTTGCGTCGAGAGTCGGAGGCCAGGGGGGTGGTTATTTCAGGCGCAAAGATTGACGTGCACTCCACTAACACGAGATAAAAATAAAACAGACAAGACCATTTAACTGTACGGTGTGGTATGTACAATCTGCTAGACGATATCGGCCCGGCCGTCAGGTACAGTACGATCCGCCGCGTGCCGAACTTAATCGGGCTTGACGTGAGGTGACTTGCTTTAGTCTCTGGGTGACGCAATTGGTTAATTACTGTCTTGACAGGCGACTATTTAAAGCCCCGGAGACCCGGCTTCTAGATGGTGCCCGAAGACAACGTTGCAGGGCTTTAGGTCGGCGGCTGTTACCTGCGTGTTTAAAAATCGACCTTGTATGAATATGATCAACGCAAGCAAATCTAAAGAAATACCTTTATATAACCACTTCTAGCCACTTTAATTATTTTTCAGTTCAAACTTACCATATAGACTTTTGAAATTAGGTAGTACCGGTATTTTCTGGACTCTTTTTTATGGCAGTCTCAAAGGTTCGCCTAAGAAAGGATCCACTATTTGCGCCAAAAATAGTCCTTTAGCAAATAACTGATCGTCTCTAGGATCCACAGACACTGCCGAACTTCATATGTCTATACGGTAGTGGCATCTTCAACACTTGCATGATGCCGATCTTTATTGCCCGTGCAGAATAAAGTTGCCCATTGTTGAGAATATCAACTAGACCAAAAGTGAAGAGACCCCCTCCAAGGGTCATACGGTAGCTGGTTGTCTCATGTGAAAGGCTAGGCCTGCCACCTTTAACCTTTAAAACCTATCGTCATAACGGCACCACGCTTACCCTATAGCCAAGATTTTTTCAGGACGTAACATGCTCGAAATAGTTAACCAGATACATGTTAATTTCGGAAAATAACAACTGAGTGGTATGTAAATGGTGTTAATTATATTGACTGTATTATTAGTCATTTATCGCGCTATTGTGTTCAGGAAGAACGCGCTTGAGTTTTCTTTTTCTTTTTTCTTTTTTTCTTTCTGGATGGTGCACTGATATTTCCCGTCACGGTCGCAAACGTTTACGAATGGTTCATTCGTTCATGCACGATAGCGTAAATTTTTTCAAATTTTTTTTTAAAAAAAATTTATATTTTTTTTTTAACTCAAATCATAATATATTTGTTTATTTAAACTATCCGATCATCTTTGTAAAGCATCGAGAGTAGGGTATTTTCCCTTTGGCAGAGGTGCTCTTTTGCTGCTTCGTCTGCCATGACTCGCGTTATTTTCCTCGGGACAGAACGTGGTATCGTATCTTGCTCAAAGCTGGTTTACAGTTTGCAATATCTATGACACTCAAGGAAAGAAAAGGAAGGGAAAAAAAATAAAAAAAACTCAATCACATATATTACTCATTCGATTCGAACTACTTCTCCAGTACGGAGTATCCTATCCACTGCTACGGACCACGGACCGAAATATGCGCAATTTCCCCACGGGGCACAATCACAAACCCGACTTCCCGAGGTTAACTACCGTGAGACTAGCTCCAAGCAGGGGCAAAAGCCAGAAAGCGCAAAACGCAAACCAGGGGGCGAGAGCAAATAGTCGGGGTAAATCTGGGGATCGGCTCCTCAATCTGCGTCTGCTCCCTCTTCAACCTCGGGTACCTCTTATCTTTTGACTTCTGCCAAGGATGAACAACACTCAGCAACCCTCGATTCGCTTTGCTAAGAAGTCTGTTTCGAGAAAGAGAGCCACAAAGGCTTGTCTCAAGTGTCGCAGGCGAAAGGTTCGCTGTGATGTCACTCGCACTTCGGCGCCCTGCACCAACTGTCGACTCGATGGCGATGAGTGTGTCGTCGCCCGTCGCGCAGACGCTTTGTAGGTTGCCTCCCATCCCCATCATCGTCTTCAGCTTTGCTGATATATCGTAGCCCTATCGTTATCCCCAACCGTCTCTTGTCTGCCGCCTCGAGCAATGCCCTGAGCGACTGTGAAGCCGTCACGGCATCAACGGCATCGCCATCGTCTAGCAATGATCACCCACAAAGTCCCGCCGAGGACGTATCTACCGTCTTGCACACACTAGAAAAAACCGAGTACGCCTCCATCGAGCATCAAGAGCGGGCGGATCTTGAGTCGCCAACCACACCGATAACCGATGATGCCGTCGAAGATATCCCAGAGTACACACCCTCACCTATCGAGGAACCAAGCGAACCCGTGCGATCCGAGCTAAAAGCTCTCTACTCTTCTATGCCCTTCCTAAGGACACTTAGTATGCGCGACTGCGACTTTCAGCACCTCAACTCCCAAGGCTGTCTGTGCGTCCCTTCCAAGCCGATCCTCGACGAGTTTGTTCGACATTATTTTCTCTACATTCACCCGCTGTTGCCTCTCATCAACGAAGCCGATTTCTGGAATGCCTATGACCCAACACCGAACGCAGCCGGCTGCGGCACGCCTATCTCGATGCTTCTCTTGCAAGCCATGATGTTTACCTCATGCACAGTAGGTTGTTGACATGGCCACGTTGATTTACCGTTCTGACAATCGCAGTTTGTATCAAAAGAAAGTCTACGCACTCTTGGGTTTACAACTATTCTCGAAGCCAAAGAGTCTTTCTACACCAAGGCCAAGGTAAGACTTTCAATCTACCGTCGCCGTCAGGTCTAAACCTCGTTCCAGCTCTTGTACGACTTTTCGACCGACCCGGATCCTGTCTCAATAGCACAAGCTGCCCTCCTGCTAACATACTGGTGTCCGACATTTCGCTCTGGACCCCGAATGCCAAATAGCAGATGGCTCAGAATAGCCATACAGCACGCCAAGTCTTGTGGCGCTGATAAATACGAAGCCGCATCGTATGGATTGCAAGTGTCGCGGCAAGATGTAAAGAGACGGAACACGCTCAAGCGCATCTGGTGGTGCTGCATCATCCGCGATCGAATCATGCCTCTCTGCGTGCGCCGAAACATACAGATCACAAGCTCGCATTTCGACTTTGATTCCAACTCGCCACTGGGATACGATGATCTAGTCGATGAGCTCGAGTCGTCGCGCGTTTATAATATCGCTACCAAACACAAACTTATCCTTGCTTTGGAACGTCTCACTGAACTTTGCGTTACTCTGACGGATATTCTAAACTTGGTGTATCCCTCCGAGACCCTGCCGATTCTAGACGCTCAAGCACACTCGGCGGCATATGCGCAAGTTCAAGAGCACAAGGGATCACTCAGGGGTTGGGCTTTGGCGACTAGTCCACCGCTTGCTCTCCAGGATCTCACTATGCACGCGGGAGCATTCGAGGATTCTGCTGTGTTGTTTAGCAACCTGGTCTGGATTTACCACTAGTGAGCTCATATCATTTACTTTAACCCTGGTTCAAGTTGCTAACAAGCATGCAGCGCCAGCCAAGTAGCCTTGTGCAACTATGAACTGCATCTTGGCCTTGTATTGGGATTGGTAACCCAAAGTCCCACGTCCTTTCGAGAGACACAGTTTCTCAAAAACAACCGAAGAGACCTTAGAAACGCGACAAAAAGCATAGCAGAATGCTTCGCCCGACTTCATCCACACCGATTATCACGATGGCTACCAAGCAGTGCAGTAGCATGCACAGCACTTCCCCTCGCGATGCACATGGTTGATATCAGGATGTCTTCTGCCTCTTCGGCCGCCGAGATCTGGGCCCGTCCAGAGATTGCGTCGAAACAGTCACGACTCAACGTTCTCATACAGGTTTTCAGAGAACTTCACCCAAAGTACGACGGTGTGCACTCGATATCAAAGACGATCCGATATTTCATGGAATGCACTTATCTCGACGAACCTGCACAGATGATGCTCACCGACGATCAGACCGATGTCTTGGCTCGAAACCCAACTCAATATCTGCGACTGGCTTTGACAATCGACGTATGTCTTAGTCAAGATCGTCTGCCTCAAGATAGTGATTTTCCAGCTGTTTTGAGACGGTTTGTGAACAGGAATGAATCTTTGATGCCCATGCTATTCGGACAACTACAAAACGCTCAGATATCCATGGCGCAGCCTGTAGCATTGCCTCGACCACTATCACCAGCAACGTACGCCAAGAGCTTTTCTCGATGGATGGAGGATGATCCATCCGTGAGTTTCGCGCTGGAGATGGGTATCGATACAGGGCATCAACCATCCATGGTTCAAGAGGTTACAGAACGGGCACAGAAAGCCTATTCAGACAGTACCGAGGAGACACTGCCTGACTCTACGGAGTTGCAAGTCTGTGATGCTGTGACCATACCAGAGACGACAGAGGGTCTGCTACAGCGTCTACAGGGCGCGGCGAGCTGGATTGAGAATGATCAGTCACTGTTTTTTGCGCAGGAAATGGGTCTGCTTTCAGATGGTATTGGATATAGCCATAGCTATCTATAGCCCGAGTTATCTAAAAATTAGAGATACTTAAAGATTATTAATCAATTACTTCTGTTTTCATATTACAAGGAATATAAAGTAAATTTTCATTAACATTAATTTTGTGATCATTTCTTAATTTGGTTTTTATTTTAATTTTCAAATTTCTTTCGAAGACAAGTACCACATGTTGACCTTCAAGTTGTCTCCCACGGGCCTGTTACTTTCAGTCTGCCTTTACCTTTTTCTTTATCCAAAGCCTGCTCGGAAAGTATCTCTTTGCTCCGGATAACGTACTCGGACGCGATTTCCGTGCAATTTTACAGCAAGCCAAACACGTTATCTATTGTAAGGGTATATTTCAATGTCCCGGAGCTTGCCGGGCTCTCCATCCGCTAATGAGGGCTCGGAGTAAAGTTCAAATTATGTTAGAATGCAGGAGCAAGCAATAGTAGAAGAAGGAGATATTCCTCTTTAAAGAACCTTAGTCTGAAATCTAGGTAACTAAACCCTGACAAACACGAACATGGTCATCGTAGGATCCCTAGGGAAGGGTTTTATAAATACTTTAGAGATGCCCTCTTTGTACAGTCCGGATAAGGAGCTCTTTCTTTTACAGAATATTTTTGTCAATATTGGCAACTTGATCAGATTTATCATTGGATTAGTGTATGAAACTAAGGAATTCATAAGATAACTTTGTGAGTTATGACAGTGCACATCACGATAGGACTTCATTGCAGGGCGAGCAAAGGATTCAGATAGACTAAAGAGAGCATACGCACTAGGACACCCTTTCCTCTGCCTTTTTAGAGTTTGTGATGGCTTGGAGCAGTCAAATTGGGAATGCAACACAGGGATAGAGTTGCGCTCAGACCTATCGACAGGAGCTTTAGTTGAAACAGAACTACAGTAGCTCGTGGCTGACCGACCAGAGTCTGTCCTACCGAGTTGTCTCTAGTCTTTTAGGCCAATAGAATGACAGGCTCTTAGCTAGCCGGCCTCTCCGAGATCACGGCCACTATTTAGCGTACCGGTGCTATCGGACATCTCGGTCCTTGACCTATTACGACTCAGAGCTGCACTGGCTATTTATGCGCGGAACTAAATTCCATAGACTTAACAAACGCTTTCTAGCTCTAGAGTTTGTAGTCGCCGAGTCCTCTTAGTTCAGCAGTTACCGTTCTAGAGGCGCGTTTCCTAGCGATTCTGCAAATTTCCACACTGGACGCCGAAAGTCAATTCTCGTACTTGCGGTCAAGGAGTACTCACATCCTTATATCCAAAGGTTTACAGAAGTTATTGTATTATATGCTATGTCTTCTCCACAACAAGTTGGCCGGAAATGTTGCCAGGTATCTAGCTGTTGGGAGGCGGAATTTTCATTGGAAAATGGGTCACTGACCATGTCTGCATGTACCGGATGACCATCTTCTAGCCGTAAAGCATCAAAATTATCCAGTCTGTCTCTATTCAGATCTACTCTCAAATGGTGGCGGGCTGGAGAATGGGAAGTTCTATTCAGCCAAGCCTTTTAAATGTGGATTGCATCTTCAGAGATGCATTACTAAACTTGATACGCGGGAAACTTTTATGCAACAAGGTCTGTGAAGGAAAAGAACTACGTGATGTGATGTGACATTCATGAACTGGTAGCAAAAGAGTCTGGGATGACCTCTACAACTCAACAACATGAAGTGTCCTACGTGAGACCAACACTAATACAGATCTTGTACATAATGTGTTAACACCATTTAGGGAGGGCCTAAACTTGACTAGTCTAGCTAAGCTTGAGCAAGTCTGAGGCTTCACCAATCCTTGAACTTTGAGGTCGAACTGCCGTGTTCTGGCCATACCTCTAGCGCACAATCCAGAGTGCCCAGACGATTCCATGACTTCAGCTCTCCACAAAGTTCAGCTTACTATATTCTCCTCGTGGACTCGTTCTGACCTTTCCAGAGAGAGAAATGGCAGGAGAGTAACAACGACTTCATTTGAGAGGATAGTATATCATAACATGGCTATAAATAAGGGTCTTTTCGCATGAGCTGGTCGTCTTTTCTGATAATCCATCAGCAATCTCAATCACTAGTTTCATTCAATACTTCATCCTATTCCTGCCCCATCAAGAACAACGGGTGATAAGCGTACCAACATTACGTTCACCAACGAATAGATTATCAAGTAAAATGGGCAGAACTCTAGGCTATGCTATAGTGCTGGTACTGGAGACGATCACTACTTCAACGTGATTGCCAAAACCGAGGGCGAGTCGCACCTTGATTTTCTCGTCATTGCAGAATCTCTAACATTCAAATGGCCCTTTCTCGCAATAATGGCATCAGACGGAAGGAGAATCATAAAATTGCAGCAACAAGAGATACGTTCTCACACGGGGGTCAGTCATGCTTCTCTATCATAATCTCCATTGCTAACTAATCCTTTTCCAATGTCCAATTCTCCGTCAATACTGGCCCCTCGAGCATCGAATTCGGCCAAACCTACACCCTCCCACCATCCTGGATCGATCTGTCTCGACTGAGCAGCAGCTCCCTGGCAAATCCTTCAAGTTTGTAAAATCAGACCTCAGATGTTGCTTCGGCGGTCGTTTACAAGACCATCGATGGCCAAGAGAAGCCGATCCACGTCAGCTCGTCGCCCATCGATCCCAAAGGTAATGAGACCATGAGCCCCAAGTCGGTTATCGCCATCTGGCTACAGAAGAACGCCGAGACCGGGACCATGGTATCTGTCAACAAGTCGGACGTTTCTGTCTTTGACTTTTCTAACCGTGATAGCATCAATCTGGTGTGGAGCGGATCTGAACTTGTGGAGGCTGGTTCTTAGGTGGTTCGAGCCCTACCCAGACACCATCGAGAATAGCTGCGAAGGCCAAATTCTATGAGTGGGGGAATGATTTTATATAGCTCAACAAATTTCATCCATTGTATGTATTGCATTTGAGTAATGGGGGCTGTCACAAGGCGTATAATCTCTATTGAACTTGGTCATTGGCGGGCGTTGCGGTATTTTCTACCGTAAAGATAGGCTGCCGCATCATCAGGAATAATTCGTTTTCTCTCGCTTCCACTTCGGGCATGAGCTCAAGGCCTCTCACATCATAGCCCAGCGTAATCTTGGTGTACCTAGATGCCTGGTTGCCATAATCGAAAACGATTGGAGTATGACCCAGCAAGTTAATGTCGAAGGCCTTGCGCCTCATCATCCGATCGCCCATTCTCGCAAAAAAGAACATCAAAGACTTAGTTGGTGTAACGGTGCTAGGTATGCTGTCCGCGCCAAGCAAGTCAATCGGCTCTTTGCCTTCACTTACGATGAAGACTGGCGTGGAAGGTGGGTGATGAATTCAGCGTCACATCGGTATCACAGCGTTCATGCTAAAGCATAGGAAAGGGAGCCAAGGTACTGTATAATTCTGGTCTACTTTGCCTTCAGAAGCTCCAGAGAGTCTCTTTCGTGTTCAAAATGTTGGCTTACCCCTGAAGCTTCGTCAAGCATCTGAGTATGGTGAAGCTTTCTTTCTCTAAGTAATGCTACGGACTATCAGTAGTTCCTTGAACCTTTTGTGCAAAGCGACTATCACTGAAATGCTTATCCACACTTGGCCGTCCCGACATTTGCAGAATATCTTTCTCCTGAAAGCCCGCTCTTATCATGCTCGTCTCTGTCGGGCTTATTAGAAGAATCTTGACATGCGTCTTGACCCTTCTATCTTGTGTCAGGGACAATACCTCATATAGCACCTTGTCTACGTGCATCTCCTGCATATACTCCTCATTTTCATACATGTTGACACTATCGAGCACACAAAAGAGCGTGGTATTGCTTCGCAGTAAGCGGATCAGGACAACAAATAGCTGACATAGCTCGTCGATATCTTCAACTCCGCTTTCCAACAGCGGCAGATTCACTTCCTGAGACACACGCCCAAGGTCACTGTCATCGAAGCGGTGCTGGCCAAGAAGCTGCGTTATGAGGCTTTTAATCAGGCCAATCCCGCCCACCAACGGGTCATCTAACTCGGTATGTTGGCCGCAGAAGAAGGCTACTGTACAGAAGCGGTTGACTTTGCGGAGGTTGCGCACAATTGCGGCACTGAAGAGTGAAAGAGGAGAAACACTCGTTCGACTTGGTTTCATGTGCCCATGGACGAGAAGCTCAGTCGAACACGTCTTGACAATCCATCGCCGGAACTGCGAGTCTTCGACAAGATGCTCTGCCCTGCCCTGGTCACGACGATCAACGAGGGCAGCTGAGTCTGAGATCAGTGTCATGTCTATTTCATCGGCGTGGGACATGTCAAAGCCCAAGTTCAAGTCGAGTATTCTCAGCAGTTGTGCTTGTGATACAAATGCTGGGACTGGAAATGGGCGTCGGTACTGGGTACGAGAGCGTTCCGTTGACAGCCGAGTAGAGAGATGTGCATTCTTAGCCACGAGTTCCGTATTCAATCGTTGAACTCTCTCTTTTTCTATCATAGATAGATAAATTAGTTGAATATACTCTTGCGTCGAATATTAAGAGTATGCACTTACCGGTTATAGCAACGAGGTATTCTTGAGCCAATCTGTCGAATGCGTTCAGTGCAACAGCAGAGACGGTAGCGTTGGCCAAGCTGGCAGCGGCATTCACCTCGTTGGCAAGGGCGTTCCGCTCGTTAGCTGACGTCTCCCTTTTCAAGACTGACGCAAGTCTTCGCTGATCGGTTGCAATCTGTCGCCCCGACTCGTTTATTTGACACTGAGAATCCGCTAGTCTGGTCTGCTCTATCACGATTCTGAGCTGGTCCAGTTGCAGCTCCTTTAGCTTCCGGAGCCCTGGAGAGTGATCAGTAAATTAGTCACTAGAAAATACAAGTCATGGGAAACGACTCTCTATGGCTGTTGCTTACCTTCTGACGTTTTTGTATTTATTGATCGAGTCTCGCGAAAGCTTCCGATGTTGGCCTTCTCCATCAGTCTCGTACTACTAGAGTTGAGCCCTTCCAAGCATTCCGTAAGATCGGCCTTGTAGGCTTCCCCCCTCCACAGTGCCTTGCCCATCTTCCGTCCTTTTCAGACCGCGTCAGAAAGTTTACTTGACTTAAACCTGTGATGGCGGCCATACCTTTGTTGGTCAAGTAATAGTCAACAATATCTTCAATGGCTTGAAGTAACGAGACTAAAACCTTCATAGCCGCAGCTATTACATCGTCTTCTTCGGCGTAAACCGTGACGATACTCTCGACATCTTCTAACCGCTCTCTGAACTGGCGAAGGCTAGCCTCGACTTCTTCTCGGATCTTGGCCGTTCTCTTGGCGGCCTGTTTCTTATCAGATACCTGCATAAGAAGAGAACCAGAGGCAATCAACGTACGTCAAAAATCACATCAAACACGCAATGGATTATTGACGTGTATTCCATGTGTGGTAAGAGTGAGAGAAGCATCTTTCCATCATTAGTGTGGTCTGCTATCCTATGTCCTGATCGCTTCCAGAATCCAATAAAGCCAGAGTAATTGAAATATTTCGCCCTAGCTATCTCGAGAACGTTGACTATACCGGACCAATCCGACATGGCTCGAACACTGTTGGATGTGTCGACGAGTTTCTTGGGCTCATCGCGAGTAGATCTCAGCTCTTCCATTGCTTGAGGGAGCATCTCCTCCCAGAAAGGCAGCTGTACAGAGTTTGATGTGGTCCCGCCAGGGAGCAGCTCTGGCAGCTCATGGTCCGCTGACTGTTGCATGTCGTTATCGATCCTGGTGTCTCAAGAGATTGGCTCGTAGCGTCCGCAAGATAAGTTGTATCGCACGTGAGGGTTAGCAAAAGCCTCATGAAACTCGGGTAGGCAATCTTCGATAAAATTCAAGGCAGGAATGCTGCTTTATGAATTCTTGAGCAGATGTGAGCCTATCCGCCACGTAACTGGTGATGGTAGGCAAGGCTGACAGCACAGAAATGCGGCTCAAATCGAATTTGGGAAGCCTATGTCATCAGGGACTTAGCCCCATTCAGTCAACACTGCCTCTTTTTCAATGCGACGAGGCATTCAGCTACCGGTACTGGGATGGTTCTTGGAGCTGTTGCTGCGGGGGTCCCTCCCAGCAGATTTGGGTACACTGCAACTTCTAAACTTGACAGAGAGATGTGTGCATTGTTTTACCGGTCATAAGAGACCGAGTATTCACCCTGTTGGTCATGGTACCTCCCTTGCGTGAAACCACTGAACCTTTCCCATGGGTAGATAGACAACCTGAAAGGCTAGTGAGTCGACATCGATGACCAAATTTCTGCTCATGCAGGTATCACAAAATGGCGCATCACACAAATCAGGAGACAAGCAAACATGCAGCCACTACGCGCCAAGTCACAATCACCGGGTGTGACACCGTGAAATCCAATCATCAAGCTTCATTTGTCTGTTAGGCTAGGACTCTCTATTCAACAAAAGGCGCTCTTCTACGGAATCTACTCACTATCTACTGGTAGTTCAGTTGTCAGAGACCACGTCAAGCTTATTTAGAACTTTGAGCCGCAATTAAAAGTACGTCAAACTGTAGTTTGTCACAGACTAAACACCCGACCCTAGTGCGAAAGATAAACGGCAGCGTTCTTATGTTGCAGCGGAGATGCGCAGTGATGTATGAATGTGACGTGGCTTACACATGTACACTTCTGCCTAACCAACTCCTCTCGGCCTGAAGCCTTACCATGGTAATCCGTTTTTGAGAACCAGGATCCGTAGCTAATGTTAGATTAGGCCCCCTACGATTGTGTCCGTAGAACGTTCACTTCGCTTGAACCTAGTCTGTACGATCTCCACGATTGAAACCCGACTAATTATCTCTCACACATAAGAATATTGAGACAAGTCACCTCCTGAGCCTGGAGGCGAAACAAAGAACCTCTGGCGATGACTCTTGCACTAGATGACGGAGCCCCTGTTGTTGACGAAGCCGACCGGCTGATGGAGACAGTTGCTGATCCAACATATGAATCGAATGATTCTGCTGGAGCTTCCCAATCTTCCTGTGGTACAACGGACGGAGTCAATGGCAAAGCGGTGCCTGAGAGTGTGCAGCCCACCGCACAAGATCGCATGGCCAACGAATTAGTTGAGGGCGTGAGTGGCGCTATGCTAGCCGAGATCCGACGGCTCAATAGTCAGGTGTTGGCGCTCCAGATGATGGATCAAGACCGCCAACAACTGGAGAAAGACTGGAATGAGGACTTCGAGTTCAAACCCTGGGACACGGCGCGTGAATCAAGAGGGCTCGGTGTGCCCTTTAAAAAAAGTCGCTACGCCCTCGTAACCGAAGCGATAGACCAAGAGCTCTTTCACGCTCGTCAACTGTTTAAATTGCAAACACTGCAGGACGATAACGGAAAATCTGAGAATCAAGCTACGCGACCCAAAGATCTTGAGTCGGCGGCTCAGAAAACCAATAATATCCCGTCGAGCACTCCAATGCTCAACCGAGTGCCATGGACGGAGTTCCAGAAGTCTACCGAGCTGAAAAACCAAGTCAGTCGCTTCGCTATAGATGTCTTGGTAGGCGAGCCCAACGTCAGGATGATACTCGCTGACCTGCGATATCGCCCCGTACGGGAGCAACGATACGGATGGGACGATCCTGCAGCTGCCTCGACCACCGCTACGGCGCCCAGTCAGCGAAAAGCAACTGGGAAGACTCTGTCTCAGGGTCAAGGACCGCTACCAGAACGTATTCGCATCAACTCCAAGGCACTTCTTGCCATCCTGAGCTGTATTCTGCACGAGGACCTACCAGATGCCGGCCTTGAGCCTGTTCTGATGATGCGACCGTTTCGAGCTCTAGTCTGGTACAAGGATGAAATCCGGAAGTGGAAGGATGAGCTCGAGGCCAGTGTATTGAAGGCACAAACAGTGGTGCTGAAGCCAGAGGCTGACAAGACCGTAGAGACAGGTGGCAATAACGAGAACATTGCGAGTGGTAGGAGTGCAGATTCTGAGTTCAAGATGGAAGGCAATCTCACCAAAGGCCAAACTGATCAGCAGGAATCCAACGACATGGCCAGTGAACAGCAAGATGACCGAGCCGGACCCTGGAATATTGACACTGACGACGACATTGAAAAACGTCGACTTGAAGAGAGAAGATCAAGAAGAAAGAACAGGATGGAAAAGACCACTGGGAGAAGCGAGATTCCAAAGACATATGCCTTCAAAGATAAAGACTTTGAAATAAGCGATAAAGATTCCCTTGTCAACAGCAAAGCGGCTCTCAACGATCTGAAATGCCTCGTGGACTTCATCAATTACGATCTGGAGGACAAGATAACATACCTCGCCGGCGACGAATGCTCCAGAGTCTTCTTCAGCGACATATGGTTCTTGTTCAAGCCAGGCGACTTTGTGGTCAGCAAAGACGAAAAACAGGCATATCGCGTTATTCAAGTCAAGTATCCTACACACTGTATGAAGCCGCCATCACCTAAAAACTTTTGGGTGTCCGAGGCCAAAGCCAAGCTGGATGACTCGCCTATCACCATCAAATGTGTTCACATAGATTTTGACGGCGAGCGGATTGGTCCCGCTCCACAGACCTTCGACATCCACCATTTCGACGGTGAAAAGAGCATTCGATCTCTCGATATTGTCCCTCTACGGTTTGCAAGAACTCGCAATTTGAAAGAGACGTTGATTAAGCGAGGCTCAAACTTTATCGAGGCATGTGACCCTCAGCGTCGCGGGATTCCAATGCACTACTCTGGGCTTGCACTGGAGACACAAGAGGAGATAGATAGTCAGGTGGTCATTGACTTCGAAGAGGCTTTCGCCGCCAACGACGTGGGGGCTAAGTCAAAGCCAAGCGGCTGGACGATCGAGAAGCTCGTACTCGAATGCTTTGCCCAAAATATCAAGGATGAGATGCAGCTCTACTTGCAAGACGTCTCTTTAAAATGGCGGCCAGAACTCATGGATTTTGATCTTGGAGAGGATTCTGATGACACTGACTATAGTTCCGACAGTAGGTCAAGCAATCGCCTCCCGCGTCGACTTGTTATGAAGCGCTGTATCCCTCAGTGCTGCTCTAAAGAGAAAGTATACGATGATTCCTACGTGGAGCAGAATCTCAGTAGCGAGTTCATTCGGAGCCAGCTTCACGAGCAAGACACGAATAGTGAAGTGGTCCCGTCTTTGACAATTGCTGCGCGATCGTTGAGGTTGGCCACAGAGGACGAGGATTTCATTACGGACAACGAGAGGTTGATTACTAACTATCGAGTCTTTGGATTCATTATGCGGAGCAGAAAGTGGGGTAAGTGCTATAACATCAGAGGGACTGTTTTTCGGTATCATCTATGATCTATTGTTCAAGGAGGCACGGTGGATCTGAGGTTTACTGTGGACTAACTCTTCACTCATCGTAGCCAAGCTGGATCTGACATATCTCGGACCGATGAAGGGACAGAGTACATTTGATTTATTAGTGCTACCTCATGGTCACCGAGAAATGGTCGAAAGTCTTGTCACGCAGCACTTTCTAGACAAGGCGTCTGCTCACGATGAGACGGACGAAGTCGACATTGTTCGTGGCAAAGGTATGCCATCCTCCAACATAATCCGGCACTACGAAACAATGCGGGATGAAGTAGGTTTGACTATATACTAATAGCCATAACAGGCAAAGGCTTAATATTGCTTCTCCATGGAGCCCCGGGCGTGGGAAAGACAACCACAGCAGGTCAGTATCGCCCAAGAGTCTTCTTATAATACTCCAGCATGAGTGATAGAGAGCAATCCACTAAATAAGTAGAGCAGAGTGTGTTGCTACTTACTTCCACAAGCCTTTGTTCCAGATAACCTGTGGTGAGTGCCAATGAACTCGGAGCAAGACAATTGGATGACACGCAACTTTAGGAGACTTGGGTTCTACAGCCGACGTAGTAGAAAGCCGATTGGCGACAAACTTTGCCCTAGCAAGTCGATGGGGTTGTATTCTTCTCATTGACGAGGCTGATGTATTTCTTGAAGCGAGACAGACTGAGAACTTTGATCGCAACAGTCTCGTCGCGGGTGCGTAATTATAATCTTTCCCAATTTATCCCCTACAATTGCTGTATCTCAATAACAACATCTATCATAATAGTTTTCCTTCGTACGCTAGAGTACTACAATGGCATTCTCTTCTTAACAACTAATCGGGTCGGCACCTTTGACGAAGCATTTACATCTCGCATCCACATGAGCCTCTACTATCCACCTCTCAGCCAGGCCTCCACCCTCGCTGTATTCAAAGTGAACCTCACGCGCATTCAAGCACGGTTCGAGAAGAAAAAGCAAAGGGGGGAGGCCGATCTAGAACTAGATGAGCTCTCTATCAACGAATTTGTACTTCGATACTACGCGCAGAACAAAGAAGCGCGCTGGAACGGGCGCCAAATTCGTAACGCTTGCCAAACAGCTTTGGCGCTCGCCGAGTTCGAGGCCCAGAAGTTGGCCAATCCTGGCGCCGGAGGGGGCAAGAATGTCATGGAGCTAGCGGCCATGTCTAAGAGGATGATCAAGGTCCGGTTGACGTCGAAGCATTTCCATGATGTGGCGAAGGCGTATCTGGCTTTTATGAAATACCTCAGAGAGGTTCATGGCGTCAGCGCTGCGCAGCAGGCCAAGAACTTTCGGCTACGCCATGATCGGTATGGTCTAGGAGAGTCAGCAAGTCTACTCGCATCGCGCCAGGGGGTGTTCGCTTCCGAGTCAAAGCCGAGTTACGGGCGGCGACATGTCTCTGGTGGTACTGGCAGTGCCAGATGGCAACGAGGCCAGCAGAGTCGGGGAACAACATATCGGAAACCACGCCAAAACGATTATATTGGAACCGAAGAGGATCAAAATGACTATGCATATGACGCAGAGGACTTTTATGGCGGAGATGACAGCCTCGGCCTGGTCCAGGACGATGAGGATGAATGGGACTTTGAAAGTAGTCCCCTCTATGGACATGAAGATGATTATGATGAGAAGAACGCTGATTTCGAGGATGAACAAGCCGCGTATACCTATGCAAGAGACCTAGAGGATGAGGAGTTCTATGGCCGAAAGAGCCATGATGATAAGATGCAAACGAATGCTTTTCGCCCTGGTCCATCTCAAATGGCGCGACGAGAACGACTGCCTATTCGTGGGAGAGGTGCTATCCCCGGCAAGCGTCCTGGCTCATCTCAACGGGCATCAGGTAGAGAAGGCCGAATGTCCTTGGGGCGAGGCAAGACAGCGATGGGCAGGAAGGGTCGTCAGGACAAAGATTAGACCAAGGAAGCATAAACGTCGTCTTTAAACATCTGTTCGATACACAAATTCTTGTAAGTCGAAGAACTATAGTTCGTGCAGGCCTTTTGAAACCTGAATCGAATAGCTCATCTTCTGTCTACACTCATCGCGGCATTAGATGCATCTACGATATCATAATTGGGAAAAGTGAGTTAAGATTATGTTCAAGTTGGCATTGAGTTAAATAACAGTTTCCATCCACACTAATGGGTATTCTACATCTTTTATCCTCCACACAGCCTCAGCTCTCGATATTACACATCATCAGCCATTATCATCATGCTGTTAGCCGTTATATCATCGATTACTTCTCGGCAGTGACAGGAGAAGGCTCGGCGATCTCATCGTGGGCGGCACCAAGCTTGGCCTCAACATCACCCTGCTCAGCCCTGGTGGTAAGGTGGGTAGTAACACCAGTCTTCCAGGCAGGAGTACCAATGTACTTGATACCTTTGGGATCCTCAAACATCTCGGCAGTCTCCTCGAGAGTCTTTCCAGCAGTCTCGGGGAACATGAAGAAGACGTGAATAAACATGGCAACGTTGAAGACACCGAAGATGATGTAAGTCTTCCATCTAAGAGCTTATTAGTAAAAGTTTCAGAGTTAAACAACCAGAGGCAACGACATGGGTACTTACGCGATGTTCTCAAAAGCCACAGGGGTGAACATTCCAAGAGCGGTATTGAAAGCCCAGTTGGAAGAGGTAGCAAACGCAACACCTTTTCCTCGGAGTCGGAGAGGGAACAGCTCAGGAGGATAAGTCCAAGAGGCAGGACCCCAAGTGGGAGCGAAAGAAGCGACGAAGAGGTATGTGCATGCAATGAGACCCTTGGCGGGAGCTCCACCGACACTCATAGAGACCTGGGGAGAGTCACGCTCCTCCTTGGGGATTATAGTGCCGTGCGCAGCCAAGATACCGGCGTTGGCGAACATCCATGTGCACATGAGGGCAGCGCCGATGAGGAACGTAGGGCGACGTCCCCACCTGTCTATCCAGAGCAGGGCGGGAATGGTCATCAGGACATTGATGATGTACTGAATAGAGGAGGCAAGGAGGTTGGAGTTACCCTTGTAGCCGGCCATGGAGAAGACGTAGGAGATGTAGTACACTAGACTTGGTTAGCATCTGTTTGAGCTACGATAGTATGATGCTTAGAGAACTTGGACTTACTCATAACGTTCATGCCGGTAAGCTGGGACCAAATCTGAGTAAAGATTCCAATAAAAGTTCGGTTGATCATATCAGGCTTGAAGAGATCAAGGTATGTAACATCAGCGATAGAGGCCTCAAAAGCGCACATATCCTTAATGTCCTGCAACTCTAGAGCAACAAAGGGGTGGTCAGGGTCGCCATGGCCGTGGACAAGAGTAAGCACACTGTGGCACTCATCCCAGCGGTCCTTTCGCGCAAGCCATCGAGGAGACTCGGGGAGGAGCATCATCATAAAGAAGAGGAAGACACCAGGTACCATCTGGAGACCCCAGGGGATACGGAACGCAGCAGTCGAGTAGTCAGATGCGTGGCGTCCGCCGATGGTGGCGCAACCGTACGAGATGTAGTACATGATGAGGATTCCCCAGGTGATGGCCCATTGCTGCATGCCGATGAAGCGACCTCGTTTGGATGGGGGAGAGATTTCAGCGATGTAGACGGGGACTTGGGCGGACTCGATACCGACAGCGAGACCGTTGATGACACGGCCGGCGACCAACATTCCAATGTTCTGACAAGCGCAAGAGATAACAGAGCCGATGATCCTAGCCAAGCATGTTAGAACTATTGTTTGCGTGTGATTAAAAGACCACTTACCAGATGATGCAGCCGATCATGATGGAATACTTTCGACCGAGGTGATCACTGAGAAATCCAGAGATCAGAGCACCCAGCCACGAACCAGCCGCCATACTGGCGGTAATACCACCCTGGTTCAGCGACGTCGGGCCACTGCAATCCTCATCGTCGGTGAACGGCGGGCCCTTGGGGCCCTGGTTAAAGTAACATTTGTAAGAGTTCTCGCCCAACTGGGCCGAGATGGATGAGATATCGAAGCCAAAGAGGGCTCCGCCGACCACCGAGACACCGGCGATCGCGTAGATGTTGCCAATCGGCATGTTTGAGGTTTGAAAGACACTTGTTTTTGGCAGTAGAGGTCAGGTTATCCTGGTGTAAGCCGTCTGTGGAGAAGAGCAAAGGGAACAGTGCAACTGAGGGCGCAGATGTGTTATATATGTCCCACGGCGATGGTTGCACCGACCCGTAGAAATCCTGCAGGATCCATCTGATGTCCTCGGAGTCAAGCGAGGAGGTTCATGTGTCACGTTGATGTGAACAGGAGCAGGCCAGGGAGCTTGCAGGACAGCAGATTTACAGTGCTTGTTGCCCTACCGCTGAGGGCTCCTGATGTTGGAGGTAGATCCTTGCTGTTAGATCCCTGCTGTTGCGGTATAGTCCCACCGCCCACGGGGATAACGTTCTGGGGTTGACCGGAGGGTGGAGCCTGGAGAGGAACAAGTTAGGTAGGTGAATTGATTTGGTGTCTAACGCTGATTTGTATTAGAAATGATGTGGTTTTTTTTGTAGTGCAGGTTCTAAACAGTCATTCAACTCCAGGGCCATGGTACTGCTATATACTGATGATTGCCTCCGTTGGAGAGACACGCTTCAACCTTCTTCAGATTCATTTCTCAATCTACATTGTTCCCAGCTGTCGGGAATCATAGTCAGACCAGACCCAATTCTATCCCCGTACTCCTCCTCGTCTCCCCCGTGATGATCTCTCAGAATCACCAGCCCCCAGCTCCAGCTTCATCTCCATGATCAACACCGCGCTCACCTCACTGGATCAGCTCCATGAAGTTGCATCTTTTACGGCCGAGGATTTGGCCGGGCGGCTCTCACTCATTCAAGTCTCGGCCGCGGAAAATCTTGGTTGGTTTTTCGGCAACAAGGTGTCGTGCGATTCGACGCCAATGCGGTGGTGTCATGTCGGATATCAGCCCCCTTGCCAATCACTACCCAGAAAGAAAGAGAGAAAAAACATGTTGGTCTTTTCGGATCCGACAGATTTTCGCGTCTCGTCGTGTGTTCCCCAGATCTCCACACGCACCAGTAGGTCCGAATACCCCCGACAAGCGCTGCAATGAGACGTGCGAGTTCACTGGGCCCTACGGGGAAGCTTAATACCTCTGCGGAGAATGGACTGAGCTGCTGTGGTCACATGTCCTATTGTGTTTGAACAAGAGAGATTAAGAGATGCGTGATTGATTGATTGATTGATTGACTAGTAGTAGACTGGACTGATTTCTGGTCAAACCACATTTAAGTCCTGTGATATTCTTCGTTATCACCTTGTTTCCTATTTTGGCTAAACAGGATTCCATGTCTTGCCTTGTTTTTTCTTTTCTTTTTTCGTTTCCCTTTTTCGGGTATTTGTTTTACAAAATGCTTGTCGGTCACTTGGACATTTTGATGAGCAGTTCCTCACCAATCTTGGCGTTGGTCGGTTAGGACAGTATTGTCAGCGTCACATCACCCAGCAATTTTCAGCATGCTGTGCTCGGAGTTAAGGCGTTTTCGCAATTCGTAATCACCGCAGACTCCCTTGTGTTAGTTCTCTAGTTTTATCTTGATTTTTCATTTGTTTAACCGACCTTGGATGAACATGAACGGTTAGACAATTGAGACCAAACAGCTCTTGCTAACGTACAATCCATTAAATTACAACATAAAACCTCAAGTCTGTTCTTTGACACACAACCGCAGTCAGCTTGAATGGGCATAATAACACTCCTATATGCAGCCGCAA
This sequence comes from Fusarium continuum, assembly GCA_013184455.1. Taxonomy (NCBI): domain Eukaryota; kingdom Fungi; phylum Ascomycota; class Sordariomycetes; order Hypocreales; family Nectriaceae; genus Fusarium; species Fusarium continuum. The sequence goes on from JABCKB010000347.1 coordinate 46,859, forward strand.
TCCTTCAATCAACTCGTGAGGGTTGCCTGCAACGTTTCTATAACCTCCTCAACAGCACGTCAAAAAAGGCAATGATATTCCTGGGGAATGTCGTACGCATGCTTGTCACCTCACCTTTAGATCTGGTACTGTACGGATACTGAGATAGAAGAATTGGGTCAAATGCACGAAGAATAATACCCTGTATGCCTAGACCAAAGAAACTCAGTAGGAAACAATGGCTTTCCCCTCCAACACGATGCCCGGCATGCAAATTGTCTCAACGACTACCGCGCTTGACGTGCCGTACCGTGCCGTTCGACGCGCATTGCCGGAGCTAACACAGCCGAGAGACTACCTCGTTTGAGATTGGTGTTGAAATAAAGCTCACTGAAGCAAATCGCCAAGGGCAGATGAAAGCGCAAGGATGTGATGAGCTAGTTAGTGTGGCACACTTGCTACGCCGCTGTGAGGCACAAAGTGGTCATTCAGTAAAAAAGGGCGTTGATATTTAATGGCAAAGTTACATCAGGATATTTGAATTTGTACAACTCAAGAAACGTTCAGTCATCAGTTAGGCTATCGTCAACGGCGAAAATAAAAAGGCCATGCTTTCGTCAACTCCAAACTCCTCGTATGCCATGGTATGATAAAATGCACCACGCCACCAGCGACGATAAAACGCCTATGCTACCATGCCTTATGCTCGCTATGCCCCAAACTCCTCAATAACACTCCTCGCCTCGGTAAAGTCATTATCAACCCCCGTGTACGGAATCTTCAGCCCAAACCCCTCTGGGCCTCCAACCTTCATGCCCTTATCCGTCTTCCAGAGAGGATGCGCAGGCAGCGCAATCACGTTCACCCGCAGGCCGTATCTCAAGTCCTGAGAGCCAATCCCTTCGCCGTCTTGACCGAGGACGGAGATGAGATCGGGGACCGTACAGACGACCTCTTGAGACTCTTCTGAACCGTCGGCGTCGCTTAGTGCGGCGTAGAGATACTCGTTCTGGAAGGGGATGACCATGTGGCGATCTCCTGGTACTAATTGCTTGCTTGAGCCCGAAGATTCGCGCTCGTCTTCGCTCAGAGGCGCAATGACTACTGAGCCCATGGTGTAGCCGCCTCCGATGTATCGACGAACGTCGACGATCTTGCCCGTGAAGAGGAGCTTTCCAGCACAGACGTCAAACTATTCCTATTAGCAAAAACATTGGACTGATGTGCAAGTGGTGTTTCACTTACAATCGCATCTACGTAGCTGGTCTTGTTGCGTCGAGCATTGTGCACAGCCCGACCGAGATACCACGCCTGGGACACGGTATTGGGAACGCCGTGAGATTTGATAACTGAACCGGGTAGAGGGTTGGCGCACACCGCACAGCCCAAACCGAGCTCAATCACTGTAGTTCGAAGAAGACTCTCGAGTCGTATGGGGTTGTCGGTGCTCTGGTGTGATTAGCAGACAATAACCAGTACTCGCTGATCGCAGCACTCACCATAACCACGCTGGTGTTTCCTCGCGTATCTGAGAGCACACAAGGAGTGAGAGAATGGCCGTAAACACTAAAGGTAGCTGGGAAGAGTAAGTAAATAGCTGATTTAATAATAGTCTTTGACTGGCTTACCATGATACATGGTAGGATAAGCTCGACCCATGGCATCGCCATCAACGACAGGGACGTCGAAATGAACAGCAGATGGGAAGGCACTCATGCCATTTCCACCACCACTACCCTTGTTAGCATCTCCTTGATTCTAGACCGTTGAGGATTAACTTACATCTCATCGATATACATGCCGTCAAATGTCGTATTACCGACAACCTTGTTGACAGCATTGATACCCGTGACAATCTCGTTCCCTCCAGCAATACGCTCGTTGATGACACTGGGGCTACCGTACCACGAGCCAAAACAAATGACAGCATCATCCTTGAGAGACTTGGGGGAAATCACCCTCATCTTTCCCTTGTCATTTGTACGGAGTGCATCTAAGCCCTTGAGATATTCGTGGTGAGTTGGACCACCGCCTCCGGTACCCAGAACACCACATCCAGTGGCAATCATCTCCAGGTCAACCTCTGAAAGATACCACGTGCCGTCCTGCACGTCGGGTCGATAGGCATCTAGATCAACATGAAGAGATGGTTTGTACGTAGGAGTTAGAGCGTCAGGAACGCTGACCTTTTCTCCCTCATCTTCCTCGTTCTCCTGTACGCAAGTGACAGGCGGCGAAGGCGGAGGAGTTAGTTCTTCAGGAATGGCCAGATGACCAACAGCGCGCACTTGAATGCGAATAGCACCGTTGGGCATGTACTGAAGGGGCATCTTGTTGATCTCGACAATCTTGACATCGTTCTTCGCAGCACCCTTGGAGATGGCCAGGTCAATGGCCTTGGCGCAGGCAGCATCAACAACAGCCTTTTCCGAACGACCTTCGGGGATTTCGACGATGTCAATCTCGCCAGACACCTTTGCAATCGCAGCACCAACCGCGTTGGCTGCGCCTTGGTGGATAGGAACGATGCACTTGTCCACACCGTCGAGGTCTTCAGTGACGAGCAGGGCACCACCTCCGACGAGCAAGACGTGTACAGGGGCCGAAGAGACCTTCATCTGCTCCACAACGCCCTCAAGCATCTTCTTGAGCTCCCTGCGTCCATTCTCCACAATAAATGCAGGGACATCCTTCACTAGAGAAGCATCACCAAGCTGAGCCTTGCCCAGCGCGACGACAATATCACTCGACGTCAGGGTCTTTCCCCCAAAGATCTTGGCCTCTTGCTGAATGAAGTGGCCAACCGAGCCGGGGCCAATAGTAACCTTTTCTGTTTGAGGATCAACGTGGACCTTGCTGCCGCCACCTAAGCCGATAGAGATGACCTCGGGCATGGAGAAAGCGGTGCGGACACCTCCAACCTCGACGAAGCCGGGAGCTTGACGCGGGAAGCCAGAGGGCAGGAGGGCGCAGACATCAGTGGTAGTACCGCCGATATCGATAACGAGAACTTGAGGCTCTGCTGCGTCAGGCTCTGACGCATCTGCTGGCTTCTTGTGATCCAGGCCAGCAAGGAACGCAGCGCCCGTCATGCTGTTGGTGGGACCGCTGGCAAAAGTCTTGATGGGGTACTCGGCCGCAGTATCAGCGTCGATCAGCGTGCCGTCATTCTGCGACAGATACAGCGGGCACGTGAGCTGCAGTCGATGCATGGCCTGCTTGAAGCCCTTCTTGACCCGGTGTCCAGTCCGCAGGATGGAGGCGTTGAGAATGGTGGCATTTTCTCGTTCTAGAAAGCCTGTTGGGCCGATGTCGTGGGAGCACACGACTTCAAGTCCAGGGGCTTCCTGCAGGATAATCTTTCTGCACTCTTCCTCGTGCAGGCCGTCGTGGTCGAGAGGCGAGAAGACGCCGACCAGAGCGATGACATTGATACCCGACGCGACAACATCGCGAGCGGCCTGTCTAATCTGCTCGTGGTTCAGAGGAGCAATCTCGCGCCCGTCAATCTCGAGGCCTCCATCGAGGTAATAAACGCCTCCGTCAAGAATAGTGCGCAGGCCGACGGGAAAGTCCGAAAAGGGCGGCAGCTGTCTAGTAAAGGGACCGCAGAGCCTGACGACAGCAACGCGGTCCAGGCGCCTAGCATCGGCTTCTACGAGTGCGTTGATAAAGTGCGTGGTTCCAATGGTGACGCTCAGAACACAGCTCTGGTCGATGCTGGAGTCGCGGATGACAGCCCTGATGGCCGACTCGATGCCGCTGGTGATGTCCCTTGTGGTGGACGCTTTGTGGGAGGCCAGGACGCCACGGCCGGGGGTGTTGGCGGCTCGGATGTCGAGCAGGGCCGCGTCCGTGTTGGTACCTCCGACGTCAACTCCGATTCGATACAGAGACATGTTGGCTGTTGGGCGAGGGATGGATACAGATATCGATATCGCGTCCGACGTTGGGCCTGGTAGCATGCATGACATGGCGCAGCGCAGCGATAGTATCAGCTCTTATGTATGTATTCTACATCGTCACGATCCATCTTTTCCCCCCCTCTGAGCCTGAAGTGAGAGAAATCTCGGTCGTCTTTCTCACTGGACCTGGACCTAGACCTTAACCTGCACAAGGGGCCGGAGGTGGAGTTGGCCGACGCCAAGAGGAGAAACTTGGCCGATCGGGGTGGACCGAGGCAGCACAGAGAGGATACGTATTCTTGCTTCTCGATGCGGCATATCTCCCCGTCCTTGAAGCAATTGCCGATCTCGCATCTTCTCATCTCTCGCCACTTTTAGTCCATCTCTCCCCATCCATTGGCCAAAGCGTTCCTTGGCCGACGGGGTTCTCGCATTCCGTAATCTGGGGTACGTACAGACAGACCAAACCAAAGCAGACCAGCTGCTCAGTGCTCAAAGATACAGTAAGGCTGAACGCCCAAAATTTAACTTTTAGTCGATCAAATGCCAGTCGGCAGACGCTGAAGAAAATCGAATTGCGGCCTTAAAAGTCTTTTCCGTCGCGTATCCGTTGAGCGAAGCTACCGTGCTTCCCGCACCACTACCCCCGGAAGGCTTCGGACTAAGCAGAGAACACGCCCGTCCGTCTGAAGCTATTCGCGACACGACTCCGTCCCCTATCGCACGCAATGGCTCTGTCGAGTCTCCTCCAGCGCGTTGAGCTGCCGCGTGGCTCGCGCTTGATCGTACGCAGCCGTCTCCGTCTCCGTCTCCCGCTACGCGTCAAACCTGTCCGCTGGTATATGAACTGACTGACCCCTTTGCGCACAGAACGAGGATGTCAGGCCCGTTGGGTCCGAGAGACGAACGTGGACGTTTCGCACGTTCCACAACTTCTGTATGTTGCCCACCGCTGCATGAGCGCAACGAAGCTGACCGAGTCGGCTCTTCAGGGCTGTTGATCAACTGCAACATCGCTACGTATCTGACAGGCAGCGCTCTGATCCCGCTGGGTCTTACGTGGTGGCAGGCCGTCATCGCTATTGTTCTAGGAAACATCCTCGCGACAGCTGCGGTCATTCTGGCCTCTCTAGCTGGAACCTACTACCACAGTATGTATCGCATCAATGGGTCTGTGTGCAGGTGATTGATTGTGCTGACAATTGCAGTCGGTTTTCCCGTCTTTAGTCGAGCTGTTTGGGGTATCTGGGGATCTCAGTTCGTCATCTGGAATCGCATCTTTTTATCAGTTGGTGAGTTGAACTCTTCCCTTTTCTGCGTCGCACACGCATTGACTCGATACTCGCGCAGTCTGGTATGGCTTCCAGTCCTGGGTTGGAGGACAATGCACGTATCTCATGCTCCTCTCGTGGGATCCCTCTTTCGAGCAACACGTCCCCAACACGATCCCCGCCTCGACTGGCATGACATCGGCCCAGTTCCTGTCGTACTTTGTCTTCTTCGTCGTCACGCTTCCGTTCCTCTGGATCCGACCTCACCGCATCGAAAAGTTCTTCTACTTTGCTAGCTCGGTCACTATAGTCTTCTTCGTGGTGCTGTTGATCTGGGCCCTTGCTACCATGGGATCCGATGGCTTCGGCGACACTTTGAGCGACAGCACGCCCCTCCCTACGACTGGCAGTCCTAACAGCACTACCTGGCTTCTGATCTCGGGTATCATGACGACAATTGGTGGCATTGCAGCCGGCATCCTCAACCAGAACGACTATGCCCGTCTTTCTCGACGACCAGGCCATGCCATCTGGGGCCAGACATTCGCCTTCCCCCTCTACAGCATCGCCACCTCTGTCATCGGCATCCTCGTCACGGCTGCGACCCAGAAGCGCATGGGTGAGCCCATCTGGAATCCCCCCTCGCTGTTTGTCGCCATGCTGGCCAAGGACCCTAGTGCAGGAACGCGTGCTGCTGTATTCTTTTCCGGACTCGCATTGTCTGTTTCGCAGCTGGGCAGCAACCTTCCCGGCAACGCGTTCTCAGGCGGTATTGATCTGGCTTCGGTGTTTCCCAAGTACATCAACATTCGCCGGGGCGCCTACATGGTCGCTCTTCTAAGCCCTGTCGTCAACCCGTGGCGTCTGGTCAACACAGCCACCACCTTCCTCACTGTCCTGTCGGGCTACAGTGTTTTCCTTGCTCCCATGACAGGACTCATGGTTGCCCACTACAACTTGGTTGCAAAGGCAAAGGTCAACGTGGATGATCTCTACGTGGGCAACAAGGACAGCATCTACTGGTACAATCTGGGCATCAATTGGCGCGCGTTCGTTGCGGTAAGTTCTACTATGTCTCTTGACCCTACCTAATTGTTACTGACCGACTTGTGCAGTGGATTGTCGGTGTCGCGCCTATACTACCGGGCTTCATTGCGGCTGTCAATCCATCAGTCCACATTTCCGATGGCGCAATTGAGCTCTACCATCTCAACTACCTGTTCGGGTTTGTCGCCAGTGCGCTCGTGTATTACGTGCTCCATCTGGCGGTGCCCGACAAGAAATTCAACGCCTTTGTCAAAGACGGTGTTTCTGCGAGGGAAGTGCAGCAGATTTACGACGAGCGCTGGGACCTGACTTATTCCAAGGGCGAGTCCGGGAGTGAGGGGCGCTCGATGGAGCGGAACAAGGGGCCCAACTCTTTGACCACGTCTGTTTATTAGATGCGATGCTTGATGTTTGATGTTGGTTGAGGCGTCATTTATCAGATTGATTGCAAATGCCGCTACGGGTAACTCTGCTGGGCGTTGATTACTATATTCGTATTTAATTACCATTCCCTGTGCAATTCGCACGCTTGCCTAGTTTCACTCTCAATTTATTTATGTATTAGAAGCATCGCTGCCTCGGCAGACCCTGAATTGCGATCGACCCTGGCAAGGGATCTCCTCCACTAACTCGGCCCATTCTCCATGTCCAGATCGCGTCTTGGGAGGCTAAAACGCGAACACACACGCTCGTAACGCTCGTTACTGACTTAGCTCCCGTGACTGGTCTCAGTGCTGTAACGTAACGTAACCCCTTTAAGGACTGATCTCTTTCTGAGACACCACTTGTGCGTACGTAATGATAAATTTCCCGATATCGCCGCCAGTCATCGGCCAACTCCGCATCCAAAAAAGCCGAGCGCCCGCCCTCCCCC
>JABCKB010000348.1:0-10735 GCA_013184455.1 Fusarium continuum
GGTCTAGAGACTGGGTCATAGTCGACGATTCTAGCGTAATCAATGTACGTTCCGTTCTTCATCCCGTAGAACGTCCTCGTGGGGTGATATCGGAAGCTTGGAGGTCTGGAGCCCGCGTACTATAGATCATCACTGACAACGGGTTCTTCGGTCCGATCTGTGCACATATCTCCTCCTCGTCAACTGTTCCTATGTAAGGTTCCTTCCTCTCTTCCTTTGTTCTGACATATTCATGCCGCAATCCTAGAATGTGCTCCAATTCGTGGGTAAGTATCTTGTGAAGATAAGGCCTCCATTTGTCCTTCAATGCCAAACTTGTGACATAAACGTAACCGAAATGCTGTCTGTTGCTAGGGAAAAAGGATTTGGCCAACTCGTTCTTGAGACATAGGCGGTCAGGTTTATGACAGATCACGAAGTTGGCGTCTGGGAGGAATTGGACATATTTGAAGGTGACTCCAACATTGGCGGCATTCCATGCATCTGCTGCCATTCGGAGACTGGCCGCAGCATGTTCGGCATCTCCCGAAGTAACTCATCCCAGTTTCCAGGCAGTGTATTTGAGAACAGATCCTGGACGCCAGCGTGGAACCTCTGTTCTGTTCCCAACCATTATAGATTCTGGGGTTGGAATTTGGTCCTCGTCCTCGTCCTCCGGCTCTTGAGTAAAGCAGGAGGGCATGCCTGGCCAATCTTCTAAGGTCACTGGCAAAAGTTCCTCGCTGATCTTGGAGCTCTGCACAGTCTCGAAGAGTTCAGGACCATACTTGAGCGCAGCTTGTTGAATGAGGATTTCCTTTTGGCTGGGCGGTTCGTGAACCGTGGTGGTATCGGATTACACCAGCCTGGAGGTAGTTTAGCAGTGTTTTCGACTGACATAGTGACTTTGGTGGGAAAGAGTTGGGTATGAGTTGCTTGAGGACAGAAAATTGAACAGACAACGAGGACTCTTATAAGAATGCGGTGGCTGCTCTGAAACCAGAGGTATTCTACTGTTTACACTCTCAATCAAGTACCTACTTTGACTGTATAGCCATCTGTTCTATTAATTAGTGACCTTGTACCCTGTCGTTTGGAATCGTGTTCGTAACGCTATCTTGCTTTCCAGAGTGTGTTGACACTGGTGGCTAAGAAAGTCTCTTGTCATTAGGGGTTTGACTTTGCAACAGAAACAAAACAGCAGGCATGTTGCGTTAAAAGTGGCGGGCTGAACGTCCCAATTACGTACAAGAAAAGTATATGCAGCACAAGGGAGTATGGATACCCCTTGGGAATGATTCGTCTTGATGTCTCTGCCAAGATAAACCTACAATCCGATGCCCTTATGGGAAGAGTTTATGGAAGATCAAATAGGTCCTGCCTGCTCCACATGGTATCAGATTTTTCACGTATTAAACCGTATGGTCTGGCTCGATTCTTAAACTACGCCCGCACACAAGACAAAGGCTTTCTTGTGGCAGCGCACCTTGTCGGCTGAAGTGAAACAGAATTTCATCATCGAATGAAATGGAATTCCTCACCTCTATCATGAATCCTTGGGTGGAAATGTAAATCAAGGGGTGGGGACCTAAGTTCGATCATTGTCTTGATCAGTCGTATTTTATGCCTGTATCCGCTTGTAGGCACAGGATGAAGAGACTAAGCCGGGCATAGTTGCAATACCCGAGAGCCCAGCCTGTAAAAGACAAACGGCATTAATGAAAGACATTGAAGGGAAATACTACTTTATGGACAGGATGACAGAAAACAAGTCTAGTTTTACATCTCCTCACAATCATGGGCTATCACATGTTGACAATTTTATTATTACCGACCTTGGTTTCAAAACCATACTACATACTGCCAGGCTCAACCACAGAACGTTTGGAAGAGCACTGTTGCCCCAATATCAAGGGCTGACTCCGGGTGTCAGCCGGACCAATGGTTCAGCAACTAATGCAAGGTATGCACTATTAACGCCACGGGCCGCAACGGCTCCTTCAGCTAGCCTCGTCCCGCACCCTATGCCACTCATTTAACCCTAAAGACGCTGTCTAACTACCCGCCACTAAACCTAGAGTCGAAGGGGACTGTGATGGGTGGGAACTGAGGTGGTACACGCTTGTGGCAGACTGAGTGACTGGTGACGGCCAGATTAGTTAGGTAACAGTATTACAATCAATTATAAAGGCAGATTAAAGCACACCTGATGGGACGATTGTCATTGAATGCCAAGTAAAATAAGAGATAGTGATATAATTTAAAATACAAGGAGAGGGAGAAGAAATTGTGAGACGTCAAATAGAACTTTGACATAGAAATACCAACTGTATGATTTAGAAACCTGTTATAGTGCCGCTTGAATAGTTTTAGGCTGAACTCATATCGGAATTTAGCAAAATATTGGCGCTGAGATACATGTTGGTCCTTCAGCCAGCCACGTTCTTCAAACCAATGAATTAAGCAAAATGACCGATGCATTAGCATTACTATTTAGAAGGCGGTTGGCTGATTAATGTGAGACTTCCATGTCTCACGGCAAGTCAGCTACTTAATTGTCTCATCGTTAGCCTGAAAACCCTTGGCGGACTGCTGTTGTGAAGTGAGTTCGAATTAGGCATCAGCCAGCCTGAAAGATCAAGGTACTGTAGCAAAGGTATAAAATTGGGATGTAAATAGAGACTCTTGGTATACGACTCGCCCCCTTGTAGACACTCCATATTGATATAGCAACCCACCCTAACAGCTACTGACTGGTACTGTCACATATAACTGCAGTTATTTATAGAGCCTAATAATATTTGATTTAATCTGATTCTATTAAAAGTTTATATCTATTATAAGCTTTGTCTTACTTCTATCTCAGTGGATGTCTCTTTACTTCGTGTCCTCGGATATGTTGCCTATTTAAATCATCTATAGATATTCCCTAAGTCCCCTCCTTTAAACTTTCCTTAGACTTGGGCTTGAAGATATTTGCATCTACCCACTTATCATCAGAGGCCTAAGTCAAAAACCCACTCCCCTAGTCACTAGAGCTTCCCAGGCCGGCGCTAATAGAGGTCTGGCTAATGTATGGCTGTTGACCCTAGGAATTATACTCCAATGTTTTATTATTGGCGGTGAAGAGACGTATACTAAGAACACTATACTAGCTGAAAATTTCTAAGACTGTAGGGAGGGGAGTTATATCCATGCCTTGGCTCTGGGCTTGATAGATAGTGCGAATAAATTTGATATGAAAATACTGCCTAGACTCGCTGTTTGCTAGTAGGCCTTGTATTATATACTCTCTTTGACCATCCTAGATCAATGAGTCCTTGTTTTTAGCGTTAAGTTCTGAGCGCATATAAGTAATGAAATAGATGCACTTATTCCTATTTCTTAGCTGGCGCTGTGAAATCTAGAGAATATTAAGACCTTTGCCGGTGTATGAGGGTACTAGGGCATTTAGACATGGCCTAACGAGGATCGTGTTATTTCTATTGGCCTTATTACTTTTTCCTAAAAGTTTGAAGCTGTTAGATGAGGGGTTGTTAGTTCTATATGTATAGATATGTATTTCTGGGTTGTTAAATTCTCTATTGATTATAATAATTTGATTATTTCCTTTTCTAAGGATATTACTGATCTGTGACTGAGATTAAACTTAAAAGAGGCTTTAAATAGACTGTAATACTTACCAGCATGGGGGATTTACTAATACCTTCGTTATACAGAGGGCACTTTAGCCTATCTGTTGTATATTCTATGCTAAGCTCTTTAGTACTAATTTAGCGCCTGAAACTAAATTTATAGATGTTGACTTTGGATTTATAGTTCTTATATATTGTATTAATAAGAAGTAAATTCTTCTTGCTTAGATTCCTAGAAGTGTAAGCCTTTGTAAATTCTTAGAAAGGAGTTTATAATTTGAACGATTTGTTTAGAAGGCCTTTGGGCGACTTAGTATTGCACGCGGCAATATGGACCTGGTGGTTGGATAGCGCGGTGATGGCTATGAAATCTAGGGAAAGGTGCTGCGTCGGAAGAACTTTGTTGACTATAAAGTGCGTCATGTTGGCATGACTAAGTCCTGGTGGTAAGCCTTGCGATAAAACGAATGTTTCTGAAGACTTTTGCTCTTTTATGCTCTAAGAGCGAGATGAATTATAGGTGATTCGTTTGCCGCCGGCTGGTATATGAGAATTGGGATTCACTGGAGATTCCTCGCTGAACTGAACTTCGGAGAAAGAAATACTAGACGTAGCTTCTTCATATCTAAGCGTCCCGTAGAACCTAGTAAGATAGGTTGATGGAATATCCTGATCGCGGTTATTTCGTAGGCTCTAGTGAATTGGTATAGCTTCCTTTGGCAGCTTTTTCAGAGGAGTTGAGATGTTAATGAGACGGTTGCGGATAGTGAAGGTCTCTTGTTCTCTGGCGTTTATCCATACTTTAACTGGAATCTAGAAGTTCATGCACGTTCCTGTACCCTTACTAGGGGGGTGAAATTGAACCCCTCCTAGTAGTAGGCCCTGAAAGGTCCTGAACCTGGACGAAGCCTCCCGAAAGAAGTCCTGTTATTGGATTCTGTGCGGCAAATTGGTCGGTGCCACGAAAAGATGCATCTCGTATTTGAAGGCATTCAGGTGTAGCTGTGATCCCGGTGATGGAGGTGGAATGACTATGAGAGCCCGAAGCTCTCCTAAAATTGGAATGGTCATTGATGTCTTCGCGGAAAGACCACTCTTGGGCTGGAGGATCAGCAAACTGGTCGATCTTTTCCAACTACCCAGAGAGGCGCTGGGTTGTGCATGTCGTAATTCCGCCAAGCGGAGACCCAGCTTAGAGGCTGACAGGCTGTCATAGGAAGCGGCAGAAGTTTACACGCATCGAAGATCGATCTGTAAGACTTCCATCCGTCTTCTTCATCTTCGGAGATGGGATTGAATTGTTCCTCGTATCCCTTCTTGAAGACTTCGTTGACTGAAGCCTGAACACATAGCATCCTTTTAAGGTCAGTCTCAATTTCAAACGAAGATATAGCGAAGCTACGAACGCTCTTCCTCTGTTGATTGCATTTTTTGGTTCAAAAAATTGCTTCTCGCCGTATGCAATCCACTGATCACCATTCTCATTTCTCACCAGGAGTCCAGTCGCGCAGTCATCATCATGCATCTGTGTTCAGAAAACAAAAGTTAATAGACACCAAGCCCTAAAAAGAAATGAAACATACATATCGCTGCTGGAGGTCCCAGACAGGTATTTCTGGTTTCCCGAATTGCGTCACAGCCATGGCTGCTGCCATGACTGTTGAGTTGCTGGCGTGTAAATGACGGCGTGGTGCCCGAAGATGGCCGGAGCTGAATAAGTCTGTTAAGTAATGCGCCGAGAACGCCTCGTAAATATAAGCGAGATTGAGTTTGCGCCACCTTGCGGACACGTCTGATTCTCTGCGAGCCTCGGAGGCTATTCGCAGTGCCGTTGCATGACCAATACAGTAGGCCTTGATTCCATCTTCGCCCTGTATCTCGGACGACATTGTTAGTTATAACATGTAAGCTGTTAGAGGGATAGAGGTATTGGTATTACAAAATGATCAGCGTTGGTGTACGCCAACCAGGCATACATGCTCAGAAGCGGGTTTAGTTTCCACACGCTCATGGCCTTGAAAAATTCCTGATCGCCCGGAAGTTTGCAGTTGTCAGGTTCGAAGTGGTCGAGTATTTCACCATGATGACTAGAAACTCATCAGTCAATTCAACAAAAGGTGGAAAATAGTTTTGGAGAACATACTATGTGCTTGATGCACTTCTTCCATCTTGCAAGGTCTTATCAATAACGTCGTGCTCTTGATCCAGCAGCTTTGTGATGCTTGCCAAGTATCCATCTTCATCTTTCAGCAAACTGTTCACGGCGTTCTCGAATCGCTTTGTTGGCGGTTCGGAAGACAGGTGGAAAGCACCGCAGATTGGTGGATAGTTGCCCGCAACAGTGCTGAAAAAGTGACTTTCACGCTTAGTGTAGAAATCACCAGCCAGCGCGATGATTCTCCCGAATGTGAGCTTCACGTCGCCCGAGCTAGTCGGGACGGTAGCTAGCACATTTCCGGCAGACACCCACGACGTGTCTACTTGTTTCATCTCTAGGCCATCCGCAATAACTTGATGTTCCGCCGCTGGACGCATCGCTTGGTTAGCAAAACCAGAGGCATAAAAGCACGACAGGGTAAGCCCCAATACCTTCAAAAGCATCTGCACTGTGTCCAGCTTCTTCTCCGTCTTTATTATCCTCGCCATGTATAACGCACTCGGCAGGAACCACATTTGTCTGTGCTCTTGGCGGCACAAGGTAGTACTTCATGGCATCAGCCGGGGAAACATTATCCGAGCACATGATTGCGTATTTGGTGTGTCTGGTCGATTGCGTGTTGAGAGTTTGATAGAACGGAAAGAACAAACAGCAGCCAACCAAATTTATACATGGACACAATTGATCAGACCGACGAGATAAGTACGACAGGTCCGCCAACTGTAGATCCTATACGCGTGTTAGGGGTATTGCTATTGAGTTGTCACACCCTCACCCATCCTTATCCGCCAAGATCAAGTGGCTTTCCTGGAACAAGCTGAAATGTCGTATGACCTGTCCAGAAAACTGCGTGGCTGGCTGATGACGTTGATATCTATCTCTCCCTCCAAGTCACTAGACTGTTGCCTCCATTCCTAACTTCCATTAGAGTGCGGGGTTTCCTAGCATTTGTCTCGGTGTGAGTCCGGCGAGATAATATTACGTCGCCGTACCGATTATAAACACTCGCACAATCACATCAAAACTTCTTTATCCTCTTCACTGAACAAATCTACCAAATCGTTTAATTAAGATGGAAGAGGTTTATATCGCTCAAAGATTGATGAAGCACACAAGGTTCAGAATAATGTTTCAAGGGTAATGTGTTTTTTTCTTTCTCTTTTCACTTTAACTGGTCTCTTATTGAACTGACATCTTTTACTTCAGATGCCTGGGTCGCCCCCCATGCCGAAAGACCTGGCAGAATACCGCCGTCCTCTATAGGTCGTGATCAAGAATAAGACCCAGTTCCACATTAATCCCATTGGCACACCCTACTTCTACACAGGCTCCGTGCATGGGGAATCCCTGGGTGTAGAGCCTTATAGCGTGTCAGCATTCGGAGCCAAGAATAATCATTGGTGGACAGGCTGTACCGCGGGGGCAGCTTTTGCAATGGATCTCGACTAGAAGACCACCTTCAACTTTGTCATTGTGAGTACACATACTGAGATGCGCCGTTTAGGATAAGATTTCTAAATCCAGTCTAGGGTTTCACCAATCTAACTTTGTGGGGTTACAACGCCCACGTGGAGGAGTCGACAGATGCTGAGAAAGATGGCTACGGCAAAGCTGCGGCGAATGGAAATTCAATTGTCTCCAAGGCTATCTATCGAGGTCTTTCGAAGAACCAGAAATCCCTATGTTTTAAACTCCATTTATCCATCTCTGCTGGGCAGACTATGACAGTTAGTGTCGGGCAAGAGGTGTTTGAACCTTTGTAGAAGGGGTATTTCTCAGATTATGACATTACTATATAGTATATATTGTCTGAATCCTATAGTAATTCTCATCCTATCTACAGATAGTATAACTTTATACATTCCAACACTTGTATTAGATATATTATTATATGCATACTATATAAACAAAGTGGTAAGACGACATAAAATGCGTTATTAGAGACTATGGGCAAGAGCTTGCTCATACGTTTACTCAATTCCGAGCATGAAAATATAAGATGAAGTTTCACAAGTGATGAGTGTAGCAAGGTAAAGTCAACATGGCCAAGGAGATATCACCAAGATCATAGGGTTTGTGAAGCTCGAAAGTATGTTGGCGAAAACATAGGTGATCGAATTGGTCAAAGGCCATCATTCGAGATTGCTGGCCCTCCTATAATATCTCCGAACATCAGATTAGAGGACCTCGATACACTAAACTTGAATTGGGCCGTAGAGACTAAGCAAAATCATTGGCGTTATGTAGAAAAAGCTTCACGGCTGATGAAATCAGCCTCTACCTCGAAGCTACTAGCATACGAGCATTCCAGCAGGAATACACAGAGCCACACGGTCTTGATATAACGTGTCTCTCGCCTTGGTGAGTTGCATGTGCAGTCCAAGGGAAAATTGAGCATGCAGTCGACGGTTTACCGCTGTACAAGATACACTTGGGGATGGAGTTTGTACCTACTTGCGAATGGGCCCGATATTCGTCCTCACAAATGAGTCAAATGATGTCGTTGGGGCTAGATGCACTATCCTGTCAGATATTTTAAGTCAAGAAATGTGGTGGTGGTTCTTACATATACCGGAAGACTAGACTTGGTCGAATATCGTCGTAATATCTACGCCACAGAGCTAGGTGCATTATTATCTCCCATAGCCACGAACCCTGGCACACATGCCAAATGCTTCCCAAGTGGCGAATTCCCTTTATTCTGAGAAGAGCGCGTAACCTCCTATACTTTGCACCTTCCAATATATCCTTTGACACTTTTACGCCTCTACGTATCTGAGAGAAACTCTAGTATTGTATCCCCTTTTGTGCAACAGTCTTGCTGCAGCAGTAAACCAGAGTAGTACCCAGTGGAGTGTCTTATATCCTGGTGACGCAACTTGTGAAAGCCAAGGTGGCTCTCAGAGAAGTTTCGATAGGCCATGTAGTGGGCGTGCTTTACGTTGATCCAACCCATTGGCTGCCCTCTCATCTCTGATATAAAGCCAGCCGGTAAGAATAAGTTATCATGCATCTCCCTCGGCGCTGCGTACAGGATAGTTGCGTGATAGCTTAATTAGAAGCCCCATTGCCGAGGGGGAAGGGGAGGCACTAGAAACTGTAAAGGATAGCTATGGTACGACATTCCGTATAGCTTATTTTCGGTCAAAGCTTGCCATTGATGCAAACCACTCTGTCTATATATCCCGACTACTTTACGTGGTGCACACTACTCGCCTCGGGACGGGCTTCGTTAAGCCATAGATGATACGCTTTCTGTATCCTCGACTGTTAGTTAGTAAATACCACGGAGTTAATACGCAGCTAGATGTCCTTATTGCATCATGTTACCACAGTTCCGTTAGACTGAGCGCAGGGCAACTGCCTGTCCTCACAGCTGGGAATATAGATGGGGACAATGGGACTCGGTGTCCATCCACGAGACTCAGATCCATATGCTCCGTCGGTATTATCAACAAGGCCACGGGTCAGGTGGAAGTCTAATTAATATCTCAGTACTGTTGATTCTGTAAATTCAATCCGTAATGCCGGATATTCCAAGTCTAGCCAGGTAGAGCTGTTATTGTTGAAGAGATGACTCTGCAGCCGGGCTAGGACATCATTCTTATCCCATAAGACGCACGACTGAAAGTAAGCATAATTTTGACCGAAAGATAGTGAAATTTTAAGTATTAACCTTGCGAGTTCAGCATTGGCAAGGCTGAGTATCATAAGTAACAGCAGAATCTTATACCCTGGGGCGTCGGCTGTGAGATTCCCATTGAACATGGTACTAAAGCGTTGAGTACTAGCCCGTTCGAGTGAGCTGTAATGTAAATGATACGCGCTTGGTGACACTAGTTTACTGGCAAGTATCGGCGTCGCTGCGTGAACCATACGCGACTCATCGGAGTGATATGGGTCAAGGCCCTAGACGGCCGTAATCATATCCTTTGCCAACTGCAATAGAGTCTCGGGCAATCCAGAACAGAAGTGATGCCCCAGCACTATCTCGAGCGGATGCAGCCAAGTAGCAATGCTTTATAGTAGCTCTCTCCAAGACTCTTCCACCTGGGTGATACACTAGTCGTTTCTCTGTAGCCCGGACCACAATTCCTACCCAGCCTGGACTCCAAAAAAGCATATTTGTGGGTACAGTTAGAGAGGTATAAGAAGAGACATAAAACTCTCAGGGGGTTTTTGGCGATTTAATCATAGTTTTAATGTGTTGAAAGTATTTTGAGAAAATACAGAACCAAGTCTGAAGCTTTCACTGAATGATTTATACATGGGTAAGCTTCAGTCCGCTATCCTCAAGGTCAAATCCTGACCTTGACATCTTCCTGAGGGCCTGAACTGGTGGCAGCTGCGGTGCGTGCAAAGAGAAGAGGCAAGTTCAACATATATGGATGACTTTCACTCATCACCTGTTTGTTTCAGGGATAATCCCCACGGTCTGGTTCGTTGAAAGAAATAAGCAAAACGGGTACTTCTAGAGATCTTTCTCGTTCTATGGCGAAGACTCTCAATCTTATAGTTCCTTTAATCCCAGTAACGCGATTAAAGCCACGCTGAGAACTATAGAAAGTTTGTGTGACTAACTCGAGCTTAAAAGAATGGGACAAAAATACCGATGGCTTATCAAATCAGATTTAAAGGCAATGGCATGAGAAACTTGTCACCCAGCCGACATTCTCTCGTGTTGTAAGAACCCTAGGGCAAGGACTACGGCGCGTGTTTGCCTTGCTATTTTGGTCTAAAAAAATGTCTAGCACTTATCCAGTTACTAAAAGGAAGTGGACAAAGATAAAGTCTATACTTTCTCTTTTAATATTTAAATCTCTAAGCCTCTCTTTTTTATCTCTTATAACTAATAGCTAGTATTTATATAGTTTAATAATATAAGGTTATTATATTTTTTTACTTTTATTTTTTATTTTATATCTCTTAGTTATATTATTATTAAAAGTTATTAATATTATAA
>JABCKB010000349.1:0-64305 GCA_013184455.1 Fusarium continuum
CTTCTTGTTTTTCTTCTTCTCTGTTTTTCTTCCCAATACCAAAACAAAATATTGCATTGCAACCAAAATAGTCGCTCGCTTTCCCGACTCTCCCAATCATCACGGCCTCGACCGTACCGGCCGACATCATGTCGCCAAAGCTCAAGCCGCTGCTTCTCCCGCAGTTGATAGAGGAGCGCCGTAAGTGGGAGGTACAACAAGTTAGCCCCGAAACCGACCTCTCATACGTCTACTACACAACAAACTCGTCCTCATCCGATGTTGCTTCTCCAATCACTCCGACTTTTTCTCCTGGAAAGGGCCACTTCCGAATGTCCAGTTCAACCTCTTCTCTCGATCTTCCACCGCAACTGAACGAAAGTCCTGTCTCGCCCACACAATCGGTCCACACAAAGCCACCAGTGCGATCGTTACCCGATGTTCAAGAGGAACCTTTAGAACCCGACAACAGCAGCAACAACAACCGTGCTAGTCTTGCTCCTTCGGATCAGTTTAGTCTCTATGACTGCTTGTGTATGTGTTGTCCGCGTGGTTAAGCCATTGCATTGCCCTCATACAAGGGACCGTGCTTCGTCTCTGCCATATCCGTAGTCTTGGATTTACTGACCCAGCCCCTTCCCGTGTAGGTGACAACCCCTGTGAGCTCCGAAATAGTTCCGAAGATGCCATGTTTCATGGCGATATTGTTCGCGACTACGATATCGACTACGACATGGGTTTTTTGAGTGACGGTGACATGCCCGCGGACGAACGCTCCAGGAAGAAGAGGACGGGTAGCGAGTCACCCTTTGCCGGCCTCACGTCTCGCATTGGCGCCCGTTTCCCCAACGTGGCGCGATGGAAACCAAGTGGCCGCAGGGGTAACCCAATGCTCTCGCCTAGCACTGAGCTCAGCTTGGAGAGCGTTGTACTTTCTGGAGGTCCTTCAAGCCGATCATCGTCCATGTCTGCACCTAGCCGACCTGGACAGGAACGCATGTTGGAGAACACTGGTCTACCTACTCCCGCGGTATCTTACTATGGAAGCACCGAGAGTATCAACCTGCCTTTGCCCATTGACATTGAGAAGGCGCAAGCTCTCATTGAGCGATCAGATCTTGAGCGAGAGCGCGGCCTCGCCACCACACCTTTACTACCTCCTTTAATGACCAGCCCTCTGAGCGGGCCGCCGCCGGAGTCTCCTCTGCAATCGCCAACTATCGCACCGCCCTCCTCGACTACCGAGGTCCCGTCCCCGGTCCCTTCTGCGACACAGTTCCCCCGGCCATCTCTGAGCACAAAGCCTTCGGTGTCGTCTTTCCGATTTGGTTCCAACAGTCCTGAAGTTCCACTCCCTCTCCCTTCAATCCTACAGGAACACGATGAGTGGTCGGATCGCCTTGGTCATGCCAACTTTACCATTACTCCACAGCCTTATCAGCCCGAGACTGTGAACATGGAGATGCTTCAGCAGCTGCGCAACGATTGGGATATGGCGCGATGCAACTATACCAAACACCTGGTACGCACAGGCGAGAACTACGGCGAAACGAGCAAGATCTATGCTCTTACCGAAGCCAAATGGGCCGACATCGAGAAGCGATGGAGGACGACCCACGACGGACTCATGGCACAGATTGTGGAAGCCACCAGCTCTGCACCTGGATCGACAAGCACTTCACGAAGCCGCAGCCGCGGTCGCGGTCGATCACGAGCCAACAGCGGCGGCTCCATCCTGGGTCGATCACCGCCCGTGGACGATGTCTTTGCCGGAATGCAATGGAAGCGTCTAGAGGATGGACTGCCCAGCGCAATTCCCTGGCTGGTGGATGCGGATGGCAAGTTCCCCGCCCGAGGCGATGAGGACATTGTAGGACCCATGCAACGGGACGAGGTGATGCTACGGACGCACAGCGAGGAGCGCAAGGGGGCACGATTCTGGAAGAACCTCGCCGGCAAAGTCGGGCTGCGAAAGTAATAGGTGCCCCCTCAGCGCCGAACTGGATGACTGATCAACGATCTACTTGACGACCTGCAACGCGATGACGACTAGACAAAACTAGAAGTCGTTGGATGACACAGCCAGCTATCATGGGGTTGCTTGGCGTTTCTTTTTCTTCTTTCATGTCCTTTTTTGCATCTTAATACGAGATACCCCGACTCGAGTCATTCCTTTTATTTTTATTTTTGGGACACTTGACCCGATTTAGCCACGACGGCACAACATACCTTGAAGTCCTCTCGATTGAGAGAGGCTTACACACTATTGTTTATTGTTTAGAAGTGTATATAATGGGAAGTACGGGGCGTTGACCACAGGGAATCTGGAATTTGAAAAGCGAAAGTCGAAAAAGTTTAGACGGAACTTGGGACACAAAACAAGAACAATGGGCAGAGCGAACTCAGCTCTAGCCCGCAGGAGTTTGTTTGTATTGGATATGCATGACATGGCAGCACAGACATGCATGCACAAACACAGCACAAGATGACCACTTATCCCCGGACATTGCGAATGCAAGTAATGGGCAGATTTTTGAGGCAGGGGAACATGTCACAAGGGGCAGGTTGTGTACAATCATGTGTATCGTGGGGCTATTGACATTTGGCGCATTGGATTGGGATAGGCGGAGGGTGAGGGGACGATGTTAATGGCTGTCGACTTGGACAGCTCTCCGGCCTTAGGTTTGAACGACCAAGGTGACGAGGAGGAAATGAAGTCAGAGAAGTGATGCAAAGATAATCAAAGGAGCCAAAATAGCCACCCGTCGTGTACTGTACTGTACTGTACTGTCTACTGTGACCGACTGACTGACTGACAGCCATGCAGTGAAATGGGCCTTTGCAAACACAAACACCGTTTGTTCAAGCGAAGAGTCACGACAACCAGTCGTCAGCTACTGTTACTGACAGACAATACAGCAGCTGTTAATAGCCAAGGCCAAGGCGCTAGACTCAGCTTGAAGCCGTTGTGACACTACAAGCGCGGCACGACGCGACCCTCCACAAGCGACAATGTCCCATCCCCCCCTCTCTGGCCCCCTCAAACACAAACACGAGCAAACACAACCCAAAGCCTCTATTGGACCCTCCAAGCCCGATGATGACGACACCAAGCACACATATTCTGGTGCATTACCGTATTCTTTTGAACCCCGCCATAAAAGCAAGCAAGGATACGCGTGCTCAAAACTAGTTACGCGTTTGACGCCATGGCTTCTAAACAGAGGGGATCACCAGGTTGTACGTACAGTATGTAGAGAGGGAGGGGCCTCTCCTACTGTAGCCTTTTGTTTCGTTTCGTTTTGTTTCGTTTTGTTTCATGGCTGGCTTGAGGGTAAAAGGAAGGATGAGCCGTGGTTTTGACAGCAGATCTGGTGTTTCACCACGACGCAGGTTGCCGATTGAGGGGGGGGAGGTGAGGTTTTGTTGTTTTTGTTTGTTACCAAGTGAACGGGAGGATGCATTAGAGGAGTTCGATTGTGGTCTTGGTTTGGGGGGGTCGTGAGATGCTATTCTTACGACGTGTGCAGTTGGTGTATAGCATAGCGATGGTCGCTATGCATGCAGGACAAATGTCCAAGTGAGTTGAGCTTTGACATGCGCCCGTGGTGGTGGTGGTACAATAAATACCTTGCGGGTGCGTGTTTGCATTTGACAATCTACAGCTGATGCATCGAGAAAGCTGAGAGTCGAGGTGTAATTAATTGCACTTGCTGATAAAGGTTTGGGATAGTGAGGACCAGGAAAGCTGAGAATGTACAACACAATCACACATGAATAAACAATGACTGGTAGGAGGAATTGACTGAATTACACGGTCTATACTGACTCGATGCCGCTGTTACTTCAACCTGGTAGTCATCTGTCTACTCGTTGCTGACAGAAACGGGTGAGATAGACACGGTGAACGAGCTTACCCAGAACCAACCTATCCCAGCTTCATTAACCATGACCGAACAGCACCTGGTTTTAAATACTGCAGAATAAAGGCCGCGGGACGCACCCCAGCTGTTGTCTCTAGTTTTCCCACTCAGGAATCTACAACTAGGATGATATCCTCGCGGAACCGTTCATCCTCCCCGTCAACAGTCTAAGACCTAAAAGTCACCCAAGAACTAACTTCGTCTCCAATCGCTCGATCAGAGCACCTATTTCTTCCGCCTTCTCGAATCTGCCTCCCCGGCCAAGCCTAGTTTGTCTACCGACGCTCCTCAGGTCAACACGCACGCCTTCTGAGTACTTTTCGCAGATCCAGGACCGCTCATCTACGAGCAACCTGCCAAAGACAAGGAATATCACTGTGCGGATATGGCCTCCTCCACGATCCTTTAGGCTTCGTCGACCTTTTGCTTGGAGCTGCTCAGGTGATTACGATCGCTGGATAGCTAGCACCTCGGGTAGGGTATTGAGAGTACCGGACTGTATCGCCGGGCATCTGTAAGAACGCTGTTTTAAAACTAGTATTAGAAGGGATCTGGGAAGAGGGCGAATGGGGCAGGACAGATTTGGATGCTCCCACCACGCTTTTCTTTCTGTGACCGTACGCTGACTTTGTTGTCTAGGTCATTCAGCTTATCAACCATGGACAGCATGGCCAACAAAAGCCCAGCATGCCTTGGAGTTCCTCTACCGCCAGCAGTTCTTGGCAATTCTAAAGCCAATGATATCCGAAGTCTTCAAAAGAGAATCGATAGATCAGGTCTTGGGGTGAACGACTCCTAGGTACGTGTAAGCTACCCTCTGGGGAAGACCTCGGGGGTCTGGGCAGCTGCCATGTTCGATTTAGAGCGGCCAAAGTTGGTGATGAGGGCGAGCTTGAGCAGAGAATCGACAGAGAGAGTGGTGCAGATGGACGACTTCTTTGAGCCTGTACATCAAGAGACAAAATGCACACACAGTGCACTAAACACATCATAGCATGCATGGTAACATCACAGAGGCAAAACATCAAAGTGTGACTACCAAAATTCTTATTCTCGTACATCCGATCCCTTAGGGGCTTCTATGTTTTCCCTGCCTCATCCCGAGGACTTTGAATACCTACACCGACCTGCGTCGTCCGCCGAAAACAGGTCCCAAATCGCTCCAAAAAAAAAAGGTCCAAAATGTGGTATCTTGCGCAACCACCAACGCCTCGCAATGCTTTTCGTGCACTCATGATGTCGCAGAAAGGCGTTGGGACCGCCCTCCCAACGCCGCCAAAAAAAACAAGTCTTTACGCACCATCTGGTGCCGTCCTTTCGAAACCAAAAAAAAAACAGAAGCGAAGCCACCAAGGTGGCCGTCTCCATCTGTCGGGAGACTGCTGAGGGCTCAAACCCCAGAGCGTGCGCGAGATCGCGTCACGCGCTGGGGCTTGGCGGGCGTGCCGTTGGCAACCATGCCCAAGCCCTCCGCCACCTTGGTGGCCTGCTTCGCCTTGGGTGTCGACTTGGTCGACTTGGGCTTCGAGATGCCCGTCTGCCCCTGGGTGGCCTTGGCCTTGCCCTTGGGGGCCGCCCGTCCCTTCTTGGGCGATTCGCCCTGGACCTTCTCCAGGGGGTTCTTCCACCCCACACGTCGGCTGCTGGCCGACCCCTCAGACACCTGGCTCCCATCCGAGTCATCCTCAACCTGGCCCGCGAGTCTAACAAGGACTTCGGCGGGATACTCGGGGACACCCATGTTCTTCTTGGTGTTGGCCTTGGTCTTGCGGTCCAACTCCTGCTCCTCGGTTCGAGCCTTCTTGGGGAGTTTGGCACCTCCATTGCGGCCAGCACCAGCTCGGTTGAGCTTGATGGGTGTTGGGAGAGATGACTTGGGGGCACCGCTGCCGTGATCTTGGCTTCGGAGGCGCGTAGATCGACGTGTGACTGGGGGCACAACCGTTTCAAGCTCGTCAACCTGCTTGTCGGTAGTGGTAGTGGCAGCGGTGGTGGGGGTGGTGGTCGTGGTGGTCGTGGTGGCAGTAGTAGTAGTATGAGTAGGAGGGAGATCTGTCATGTCAATCTCCAGTTCAGCCTTCTGGCGGCTGGTCTTGGTGCGTCGAGCTTTCTTGGGTGTCGACTGCTGAACCTCGGGTTTGACCTCCTTGTCTGCTTTGGCCTTCTTGGCAGGCGACTGCACTTCGTCGTTGATGTCGTCTTCGTGCTTGCGCTTAGCCTTCAACGGGCTACCCCTGTTAGGGCTTCGTGCACCGAGGGGCTGTCGCTTGGTGGGAGGTGCAATTGGGGATCCGGTCTCTGTGGTAGTAGCCTGGCGAGAGCGCTTGATAAACTCACGCATGTAATCGCGACCTGGGCTGTCATAATCCTGGCGACGAGCGTCTGCGACAGGAGCAGCTTCTGTCTCTTGGACGGGTGCGATATCGGTATGAAGGGTGGCTTCTTCCTTGGGAGAGTCGGTGGTCTGCTTGGTAGTTTGTTCGTTAAGGGGAAGAGGGGATGTGAGGGAGGCGACTTGGTCTTGCTCCTCAATGGGAGTACGCTGCTCAGGCGTAGCATTTTGAACTTGAGCCTCATGATTCTGTCGGGCGGGGGTGTCCTTAACGTCGGGCCAAGACACAATAAGGGTATCGTCGGCGCCACCTGCCATCGGTGTAGCGAATCGAGGAGTTCCGAAAGCAGCGTTAGTGGTAGCTTGCTTCAAAGGTGTCATAGCACTCTGTCGTCGTGAAGTGCGTCTAGTCGACATAGGTCGTGCAGAGGTTGAGGGTGCAGCGAACATTACAGTATTGTTATGTTCGGGAAGTTCGGGCGTTTCAAAGTTAGTTCTGTCAGTGTTGTTGACGATCCCAAGGCCAGTAATGTCTGGGGTCTTGAGTAGAGACTCGACAGATCGAGTGCGGTGTGTAGACGACCCGTGGGTAGACGTGAAGCCACCCTCTGGGGAGCCAAAGACGATGGTGTTGTCAGCGGCTGGGAGCTCAGGAGTGTTGAAATTGGCTGTGTTTGCTTGAGAGCGGCCAAAAGCAGTAAAACTAGGGGTCTGAAGCATGTCGTTGATCGAATAGTGATCGTGCGCGGGCGAGACCTTCTGGCTAGGCGTGTTCTCGACCCATGGCGAGTTCACGGATAAGAAGTCTCGTGGAGTACCAATAACAGGGGTCTCATTGACCTTCGCGGGGGAAGATAGAGCAGGCTGAGCCTGGTATTCAGGCTGGTTGAGCTTGAACGAGATTCTGGGAGATGAAGAAATGGCCGACGGCGAGGTAGTGAATCGAGTATCGTCGAAGCCTTGACTGGCAGGGAACATGTGGGCATACTCCGCGGATAACTTAAATCTGACGAACAGTCTGCCGTTCTCCTCATTGACCACGACCTTAGCGTGGCCCTCGCAGGCATCGTCGGCCATGCGAGACAGTTTGTAGATAGGAGCAGGGGGTGAAGAGGCGTGAGTCCCGAAAATATCAGGATTCTGACGCATGTCAATGTTCACGACGCCTTGCTCAACAATGGCAGTTTGGCCATTTTGGCTTAGAGTAGGAGCAGGTGAAGCCTCGTGGGCTTGCTCGGTGGCCTTATCGGCAGGTGTAGGAGTGCGATCTCCAAATGAGATCTCCTCCGTAACGATGACGGGAGCAGGGATGGCATCTGCAGCCTGTTCATCAATGTCCATGGACACGCTCTCATCGATAGAAGGCTGAGCAGGAGTAGTCTCGGTATCAGCAGCCTTGATAGGAGTAGTGTAAGAGGCGTCAGGAACCTCTCGGATAATCTCGGCTTCAGCCTCCTCCATTGAGGCGTCTTCATCGGCAGCGGGCTGGATAGTAGTGATCTCAGCAGAAGCGGTGATAGTAGTGTTGGCTGCGAGAGTAGGCTCGACGGCAGCTGCATCGGTAGCAATAGGGTCAACGTGGGTGGTAACGAGGTCAGAAGCCTCTTCGATAGCCTCAGGCTCAATGTTCATGGAGATGTCCTCTTCGATAGCCTGAGGCTCAATGTTCATGGAGATGTCCTCATCGATAGGAGTCTGCTCGGCAGTAACCTCAATAGCAATGGTCTCGGTAGGAGCAGTCTCGGTGACTACGTTCTCAGTAGCAATGGTGGTCTCGTCTGCTGCATTCTCGACAGCAGTCTCGGTGAGAGGAGTCTCGGTGACTGCATTCTTAGTAGCGACGATAGTCTCTTCAACTGCGTTGTCGGCAGCGGCAGTCTTGACAGGAGTAGCACAGGTAGTTTCAAAAAGAGAAGCAATGGAGAAGTCATCGCGGAAAGTGTCCTCATCCTGGTATCGGACCTTCTGGGGAGAAGATGATTGGCGACGAGCCTGGGTTTCAAAATACTTGCGGAGCAGAGGCTCGCTCTGGCGGCGGCGAGCCTGGTTCACATTCTTAATGCGCTTTGGCTCGCTGGCCTGAACAGAAGTGTTCATCCAAGAAATGGAGTTGCAGAAGGGAGAAGCCTTGCCAAAGTCGAAGGACTCGACTCCGCGGGGAGTGTCATATGTGCACTCAGGCAACTTAGGGGTAGAGGGGGGGATGAGAGAAGACAGGCCAATAGGGCTAGAGGCCTGGCCGGGAGTGACAGGAGCAGCACCCTGGGGCATGGGGGTAAAGACCTGAGGAGTAGTGGGCTCAGGACGGTTCCAGCGGGAAGGAGTAGGAGCAATAGGTCGCGAAAAGCTGACAGGCGAACCCTTGGGGGTCTCGGGAGGACCTTGGGTGGTTTCTTCAAAGGAAGATGAATCGAACTCGGATGGGACGCGGAATGTGCGGCCGGGACGGGGGGGAGAGCTTGCTTCGGCAGACTCAGTTGACAGATTCTCCCTGGCAGTGACAGCAGACTCAGAGATAGGGCTAGAGTCAATTCTATCGGCTGTGGTGGTAGGCTGAGCGGGGTTAGGAGACTGTGGGACAGGAGAAGAGGGAGAAGAGGGAGCAGAGTCCGACTCGGTAGGAGAAGCTGCCCTGTGGCTGGGGCCAGGGACAAGTCTGACGAATCCGTCGGCAAGACGGTTCACACGGTTCCTGATAGGACTTGTGAGTCGAGCAAGGCGCCTCTGAGGTGATCGGCTCTCAGCCTTGATGACGGGCTCTCGAACAGGAGTAGGACTCTCAGGCTCACTCATGTCCATAATGTCAGACAGCTCAGAGGCACCGTAAGCAGCGAGATGGCGTCTGGGGTTTCGTCGAATGCGACGCATGAAAGACGCGAACTCTGCCATGGAAGCAGTGGCCACATTGATCTCCTGCTTGCCTTGTCGGACGGCTCGCTTGATGATAGGGATCAGCGCATTGTAGATGGTTAGTTTGTTGCCACCAGCAGGTGCCAAAGACACAGGAACATCGGGAATATCGTTTCCGGCACGTCGCTTGAGGGGAGTGACCTGGAAGATACCGCGTCGTGCGGCAATCTTGTCCTGGTAGGTAGTGCAGGAGGAGGTATCCATAAAGTTGTTGGAGACGTCAACTAAAGCATGTTAGGATACACGCTGGAGAGACGAGCATTCAAGAAGAACTCACCCTTTGCCTGCATGATTTGGTTAAGGCACTCGGCGCGACTGCCAGGCAGGCCCGAGTAGTAAGCCTCGTCAAGGAGGGGCGTGAAGTCAGGACCTCGGCGGACCTTTCGTGGCACGAGCTGATCGAAGCCGATGTCCTCGCGGGTAGGGACAGGAACCACAACAGCGGGAGGAGGGAACAGCACGAAGGGCTTGGGAGCAGCTCGGCGTTCGTTGCAGATTCCCACACGCTTCATGATTTGTCGGGTCTTGCCCGTAGCAGGGTGAGACTGGGTAGGGACACGGTCCCAGGCGGGCTGTCGAGTGTGGGAATCAGGCACAGCAAAGCTGAAGCTCAAAGACCTGCCAAACCGTTAGTGTTGATGTTTTGACTTCCAACGGCCATGCAAGCCTACATCTTGTCTGTATCGGTGCGGGTCGAGTCGCAAGTTGAAAAGTAGGGAACGAAAGAGTTCGCAACGGGTTTACTGTGTCGAAATGTCAGCACGCTCGATAACGGCATCGTATCTCGCCATGAGAGGAGGCATAACTCACATTTCCATGGGCTCTTGCCCAAAGCCCCATTTGGGGACATCCGCCGCCGCCATCGCGAAGATGCAGCGCGGATGAGAAGAAAGTAAACAAACCGCCCAGACAACGGGGCAACGAGCAGCAACGGTGCAGAAAAGTAAAAGTGAAGGTTTGCAGAGGTGAAGAAAGTGAAGAGTGCTTTTGCGATGCGCAGACGAGTTCGTAAAGTGGTGAGGAGAAGTCGGTGCGGATTGCGCAAAAGCCGGGTTTGTTTTGTTTTGCGGATTAGGTTTGGATTTCAGTGTGGGCTGCGGAAGATGGAAGCGCTTGGCTTCTAGCTCCAGACGCGTCGAGGAACGGTGGGCGTGGATCACGTGCACCGACCACTTCCGTCTCCACAGCTGGCAGCGCAGTGATGGCCAGTGAATGGGAGTGCCAAGCGGTGACAAGGGTGGCTTCGGGGTCATAAGATGAAGCTGATTTTATTGTGAAATTATTTGTGATTGTGCTGTTGCTGTGGATAGTTCGCTGGTTGCCTACCAATTGTTGGATTTAATGTGAGCTGGTTTAGTACGATCGTTTGCCAATCGGAAGCTAAGAGCTACCTAGATATTAAAGATACTGTAGCATCAGAGCCAATCGCTTCAATTGAATGACACGAATTGATTATAATACCGTACGTGACTCAATTCTGACTGCTGTGTTGACTCCAGCCGTATCTGTTTGCTTCTACGACAGACGTATGTCTTTAATACAGCCGCCACCAGTTCGTCATCAAGTACTCCGTAGAATTACCATTGAATTTTAACGTTCGAGGTCAAATCCCTGGGCTGCGCACGGGAACCAGCGGCTAGACTAGGTCAGGGTCCTCTCACCGCCGACTTGAATGTTTACTTTCTGTTAGAGAAATGCGACAATCTCAACAGCGCGCCAGAAACAACGTAACTGAAGGAACTAAGTAGAGTAAAAGACCATGTCGATACTTCTTTGCATTTTCCCACGCATTTTTATCGCTTGAGCATCCCATTTTCTGGCCAAACTGCCAAATGAACCTTTCCTCGCCGTCAACAGAACCTTGAAAGCTTAGTCATACAGGGTAGCTCAGATCTCCAGATGGGGTGTGCCCGCCCCGCCAATCCCTCCCGTCTATCCTTGAGCCGCGTGCGCAGCCAAACGTCATCTGTCCAGGCCACCATTTCCGACCCTCACTCACTTACAACGATACATCCTCCCGCGCCTGTCAACCTCCTCCATCCAAAAAACTAGCTCTCCTTCTCCTACAAATATACAGCTATGAACCGCCTCTTCGGAGCCAAGCCCACGGGCCCCAAACCCACCCTCAACGGCGCCATCACCAATCTCGACACGCGCATATCGTCTCTCGACACCAAGCTCAAGGCCCTCAACAGCGAACTCGGCGCGTACCAAGAAAAGCTGTCCCGCATGCGCGACGGCCCCGGCAAGCAGGCCATGAAGCAAAAGGCCCTCAAGGTGCTGCAGCGCCGCAAGGCGTACGAGGCCGAGAAGGACAAGCTCGAGAGCCAGGTGTGGAACATGGAGCAAGCGTCCAACATGCAGGACAACCTCAAGAACGTCATGACCCAGGTCGACGCCATGAAGACGACCAATAAGGAGCTCAAGAAGCAGTACGGCAAGATTGACATTGACAAGATCGAGCGGTTGCAGGATGAGATGGCGGACCTGATGGATGTGGGCAACGAGATCCAGGAGAGCTTGGCGAGGAGTTATGATATCCCTGATGATGTCGAGGAGGACGAGTTGGATGCTGAGCTTGAGGCGCTGGGGATGGAGGTTGAGATGGAGCATGAGATGGGTGGTGCGGTGCCGGGTTTCTTGCAGGATGAGGTCGTGCCAGAATTTGTGGATGAGCCACCTCAGACTGAAGACAAGGTGAAGCAGGTTGCGGGTTGATTGGGAAGCGTTGTCGAATCACGCCGGACTGTTCGGGGCATGTCTCGCGTGTTGTTTTGCTAGTACAAGGCGTTGGTCAGGTTCAGAAGGGTCTCATTCATAAGCATACCATTTCGTCTTCTTCTAACTATCAGCATGATTGCTCTAAATGCGTTTTCCTACTCGCTCAACAACATCTCTAGGCGTAATTGTTACAACGTTCCCATCGTCCTCTCGTAGACAAGAGAAAGTATTACATGACGCCGCTCATTGAATCATGTGGTGGTGCGCCCAGCCCTATAATCCCAACAATCATTCCCACCGTCCCGATGCAATCCGTCAACTCCCTCGCTCAAAAGAATGCTCTCCTGTAAATACGCCTATCGTGCGCAGCCCTACAAAGTCTAGTCGACCGTTGCAAAGAACCGAACAGCTTCCTCCAATGCTGGATCCTTATTACAGAAATCCCATCCCACGATGGTAGGAGTCTGGCTGCAGCAGATGATTTTGTGAGCGTCAAATTGGAGCTTGAAAACTCGCGCCGAGGTGTTCTCTGCCGCGGCGATGTGTGGATGATGATTGCCCTGCGTTATGGGCTGGGGCGGGCCCACCATGGCTGGCTGTCCAGGTGGTGCGCCCTGCGGATGGGTATTAGCCACGACCGGAGGTTGCGCAACTGGTCCTCCTGGGGCAACTGGCATATTAGGCACAGCGACGGCGTGAGGCGCTGGCATACCACCTCTCGGATTAGTCCGGCTGCTGTCGCTAGAGTTATGACGAGAACTGCTGGAACTTGACTGCTGTCGCATCGGCAGCTGGCGAATTTGAAGGGCGGCCAGGGCATCTGTGACTACTCCTCTAAGCTGGGCACGAACCAAAGGTGACGTCTCACGTTCGATAGCAGACTGCAAGTACGAATGGTGAGCTAGCGCAATCGGGTACGTTGCCAGCACATGCTGCAAAGCGCCTGGGCCGAGCGGTACGGCTTGGTCGATTAGGACTTGGTATGATGTCGCTGTTCGCTGGGTATCCCCATGATGATCGCGTAGCATCAGCGGCCCGAGGGATGTACCGGTCGTAGGAGGAGAGCGTGGTACGATGGTCGATGAGTGTGAAGACCGGCTAGCCAGGGATCCAGCCATCGCGACATTCGATGTTGCGCTTGACAACGCGGCAGCAGCTTCACGCTGAGCAGCAGCAGCGGCTTCCTCCTGTCTGAGGTGATGTGCAGGCTTCCAGACACCTTCCTTGTCACGTCGCCAGATGATGATGCTCTGGTCATAGGAGCCAGATACTATACGGCCATACTTTCTGCCTCCACCACCACCTGGAGGAACCTTGGCCCCGAATGCTTGAACATCCTCTGGCCGTGAGCTACCAGCATTCGCCCGACGGTCCCGACGACGCCTCCGGTCCATGCTGTGATCAATCTCACCAGCCTCGAGTGCTCGGAAGTACTCTGCGTCTACTGCCTTTGCTTCTGCTTCGTCTTCGGCTGTGCTGTACGGCAAATCGCCAAATCCAGCCTGGACAGTACGTACTAGGTGAGCATGTCCTCGTAATTGAGCAACCTTGAGGCCGGTAGGCGCGTCAAAGATACAGACTTCCCAGTCACTGCTACCACTCACAATTCTGCGTCCATCGAACTCGACACACGCGATTCCTTTGTCGTGTGCCGGGATTGTCTGGGTACAAACCTGCTCTGGCCACTTCCAAACCTTGATGTGTCTGTCTCCAGACACAGAAACGATGGTCCGGTCACGAACTTGAATTGCATTCACAGCAGCGCTATGTCCGTCCAAACGGCCGATCATGGTAAATGCCGGCATGACGGGTAGCTCTTGCGCTAGGTCGGGCTCGTACCCGTACCTTCGCACGTTGATAGGCACTGGGCCAACTGTGTCGTTTCCACCATATCCTAGGTCCCCATGTCGTAAGGGGCGTCTGTTGAATATCTTGATCGTCTTGTCTTTGGAGGAGGTGACAAGGATTCGCTTGTCAAACCGTACGTTCAGAACAGACTCATGATGAGCTTTAGTCAGCCTCTGCACCAACTCACCAGTCGAGAATTTCCAAATGAAAACATTAGAGTCACTACTTCCTGATACAAGGAGATCCTCTTCTGGGTCAGCATCAAACTGAAGACACAGGACAGAGCCCAAGTGTCCAGTAAGCGGTGGTCGGACAAGCCGGCGGGTGTGCACATTCCATATGCGCATGGTTTGGTCCCTGCTGCCGCTGACCAAATAGTCTTTGTCAAACTGCAAGGCGTAGACACATTCCTGATGTCCTTCCTCGGGAAAGTTGGGGTGTGGGAACTGAAAGGTGCTGTATTTTCCAAGCTCCCAATTCGACTCTAATCTGCGTCGCATGGCGTACAGGTAGCGCCAGTTAATGCGATATTTTGATCGTCCCACGTCCCAGATATAGAGCGACGACGGCGGCAAGGTGTTGGCGGCATCGGCTAGCGACATGGGACGTATGGAAGACTCGGGGTCGCCGCTCGGCTCCTTACGCTTGCCTCTGCTGTCGGATGATGTCGAAAGACTCCGATCCAAGCTCGTGTTTCTGGTGCCTAGGCCGTCGAGGTCCATCTCTCCCATAGGCACAATGGCAGGCCTACTTGACGAGAAGGAGGATGAAGGGCTGCCGAACATGCTTCCGCTGGTCAAGCTTTCGCTTGGCCCGGGCGTCCGGTCGCGATCCGTCATTTCGAGGTCCTCGTCGGTATTGACAACAGCGCGAATCTTGTTGGGATGGGCGTCTTGCATGGACTGGAGTCGATTAAGCTGACGAATCGAGTGGTCAAGGCCATTCTTAACTTTGACCTCGCAGGCCTCAATCTCGCTCGTAATGGTCTTCCATCCCTCCATATAGTAAAGGTGCTCCCACAGTTTCCTATCCAGAGCCAACTCGTACCAGGCGCGACATGTCTGTGTGACGCTCACAAGGGAGACAGGGTCCAGGAAACCCAGAATTTTAAGACAGATTTCAGCAGGAAGATATTGGATAAAGTCGATGTAGAGTCTTGGATTTAAACGGTGGACGATTTCGGCGATGACGGAAGTTGGCAAGTTATCGAGGAGAGCCATGGTCAGCTCTGTAGCCGTGTTAGCAAGTCAAAGTTAGAAATACAGCCAGCATGACGTACCTGTCCTGACCTGGAGAGGTAGAAGAGACGAGTTTGCGACGAGCCATGTGCTCAGGTCTGAGGGGGATCGTAGAGTAGCGAGGATGGTTGACAGATCTTGGTTCACGGTTGGCGTAAGAGGATCCTCAGAGTAGCCCTCGTCAGGCTGATGTGCAGGCGAGAAGGGATCCATGGAGGACAAGCCTTCATTCTTATTCGACATCGGAATTGCGAGACCTCGGGCCCCTGTTGACGTAGCAGTTCCTTCCTCAAACCAGGACGGGATCAAGATCCGGCGGCAACGTAGTCGAGAGCAACACGGCGGTCAGCGAGATGGGATGCGTGGGAGGGCGTAAGCTTGGCGGTTCAAGAGGTTGAAGCAGGACGCGCAACACGACACAGCACGAGACGTCGAGACGCAACGCAATGCAATGCAAGCGAAAGAAGGGGAGTATTTTTGAGCAAGGTAGAGATGCAATGTACAGTCCTTGAGCGAGAAGCAGAGAAAAAGACTCGCGTACAATCTGTCCCGGTAATATGGCCAAAATAAAAGAATCGACGGGGAATGAACGAGATGATAGATGATGCTAAACAACTAACTACGGATATGGCCTGGGAAGATGTAGAGGTGGAGGCTCCGGCCATCAAGGCCCAGGCCAAGGCCAGAACAGGCCAACAACAGGCTCCACTCAACGAGATTGGTATTGGCTGTTGCGACATGATAGAATGGCAGGCGCCACCTACCTATGTAGATGGGTATGGAGAAAAGCTCTAGAAGAGCAAGGTAAGAAAATAAGTGAGAAACCCAAGGATTAGTTAAAACCTAATGAATCTTTATACTCATTGCCAAATAGTTTTTCGAATAAATCTTCTAGTTTTATAGGTTTATACCTAAAATGCATGAAAACTTTAGCATGCGGATTTAATCACTCCATACTACCCACCAGAATAGGCTGGTCTTGTCTCACTCTGCCGAGAGGGGGCGGCACCCATAAAGTGACCATTCTCGACTGGTTCTAAATTACAGTAGCTTGGTCAAAGCCATGGAAGCGCTTATTATGCACTGAAACAGAGGCAGCCCCACAGTTACAGAGTCGTGTTTTCAAGGATACGATAGGATGTTATGTGAATGAGGAGCTTCTGCCATGCACATGCTACCTATTACGCAGTAGGCTGCCAAGAACCCGTCCAGTTTGCGGGAGGCGTCGATAGAGTCCCGGGTAGGGCGCCATCAACATCGGTATGCTGTTTCAGTGGATCGATATACCTACTCAATTATTATTCCAAATATCTCGATCGTTAGTTCTTGACTTGATCCACTAAGCTATTTTGCTGCTTGTAGCGACGTACTTATGCAATTGCCTCGACATTGATGTCTCGTCACTGGACAACAAGTCTCGTCGTGAAGTGGCACAAACGCAACGTCGCTGAACAAGAGTCATAGATTCCCGTATTATAGAAATTAGATTACTTGATGCCTTAAATTTTACAGCTAGTCACACTTGCTGATCTTTACCAACGGTTTCGCCGTATACGCCGACCCAAATCTTTTCAGAAAATCAACGAGAAATCTTCCACGTCCAACGGAAACTCCTCTAAAATCATGTCCCAATCCGATATAGTAAACCCCCCCTCAGCCTTCTCCTGCATGTCTTGAGGACCATCTTTCGGACCCTCAAAACCCATCTGAGGATTAGTATGCCCTTCCTGCACGCTTGCACCCTCCTTCTCAACCATCTGCAGCAGCAGAAGTGCCCTGTCTCTCAGCGTGGTTAGCACCGTCCACTTTAGTCCGTCCAGCGGCCCGTTCCCGGCCAGCTTGAAGTTTTGTAGGTGCGTTTCGACCGCGGCAAAAGCCCTGCTTGCTTGCGGACCCCGAGGACATACGCACAGGTAGCGCAGGAGGTAGAGCATCATGTGGTATTGCGGAAAGGCCATGGCTGTCCACTGGAAGGGTGCCATATCGTCGTCTTGCCACATGGTGTTGGCGTGTTCCAGAAGCTCTATTGCTTCGACGACATCGCTCTCTGTGGCCACGAACTGTCGATCATCAGTTTGACGTAGGGTTTGCCACTGTCGACGTGACACGATGTCGACTTTGCGTAGAATTAACCGGGAAATACGGATCGTCATTCTCTGCTCTGGTATTACTGGATTGCAGCGCTCAAGAATCCCCTCCACTTTGTCCATGGCTTCTCTTATCACCTGCTTTCGGACGTCTTCATCTGGTACGCCACTCGCCGAGCAGCTCAGTTGAAAAAGCTGAGCCCATGCTCGGGACGCCTGGTTATTACAAAGAGGCAGAGTCATCCGTGTCCAGTCTGGTCTCGAAGGGGGAAGTTCTTTCATCTCTGGAGACAGGTCGCTGTCGTGTAAGTTTCGCGGCTGCTCCACGCCATACAACGGGGAAGAACCAGGATTCTGAAGCCCATAGTCCTCAGCACCTCTGCCATCTCGCTCCAGGAAATGCCACCACAGTCGACGGCGCATCTCGGATTCAAAAGGTGATAGACCGAGTTTACTGCCATCCCTGTGCAGACCTATCGACTGCGCTGCTCGAAGTGCAAGGCCGTTCATTATCCATACGGCTCGGCCAGAGTTGTGGACACGCATTGCTGACTGCATTGTTGTCAGCGTTATTCTTTTGATTTTTATGACGAGCTTACTGAGTATATTGCAAGGGCTTGCAGTAGGGTCATGGAAGGATTGTCGAGGAAATCGGCCTGGGCCAGAGATTGCTCTAGACAGATTCTGAGACGATGAAGAGCTTGCTTCCTGTCCTCGCCCATTATGTCCAGCACCTCACTAGCATCCAGGGCTGTAGTAGAGGCATAGTAAATGGCAAAACATAGACCGAGATTTTCAACAGTCGTGTTTGTAGGGTTGTTTGCTACCGTGTAGAGTATTGTCTCAGCAGTAGGGAGATGAGTAACTTTGGTACATATATCAACTCTTTCCGCAAAGACTTTCCATAACCTGATGGCACATCTCCGGTGAGGATGATAACTTGCAATGGATACCGTGGACAGCCCAGCTGATAGCAGACCCATTGGGTTGAAAAGGGAGGCAGGAGAACTGACATCACGGGGAGGCTCGTCCCTTGGCGTTGCTAAAGCTGTCCGCACATCATCTTCCTGAGATCCGTGTTAACTGTGATGAACTCGAAGGCTGGATTGAGTTTGTACCTGTTCAATCACTCGTGAGAAGAGGACTTCATTGACATAATGACTGGTTCTTCCTTTGTTCAGCAAAAGACCTTCGCTGCAACCTTGTTCTGCAGTTGCTGGCACTGGAAATCTTTCCCTTGATTCAAGACTTGTATATGTAGTTGCAGGTGTGGGTATAGAGGTAATCGAAGACGCAGATGTAGACTGTTGAGGAGACGATACTTGGCTAGATTTAAACTCCTCCATCGTCTTCTCCATCTGTGAGATTCGGCTGGCGACATCATTGATAGTTGTAGCTTTCCTCACTCGTCGCGCGACAGGTCCTGGAGGCGGATAAGAGCACTCAAACCCACTTCGTATGCACTGTGAACAGGGGGAGTTCTTGTCGCAGCGAACCTTTCGGCGATGACACACTGCGCAGGACCGTTGAACAGTCCGGTTGGATTGAGTTCGGGGCCGAGAAGACATGGTTCAATATTACACCGAAAACGACAGACACACAGCAAAGGACAAGACAGATCGGCCTAGAACGAGAACTGTTTGGCCATTAGTAATTCGGCCCTTGTAATATTTGTGAGGCCGACCGACTTGAAGTAGTGATTATGTCCGAAGCTTCGGGGTATTAGCGAAATGGCGATATGGCGGAGTTAAAATATGAATCGCAATTCGTTAGCTCGGATCTTAGGTCTGATCTTAGCATCGGCCTCGGTGAAAGGGCTCGCACCGAGACCGACAAAGCCAATCAGAAGCTCGTCTTCGGCACCAACATTTTCGGCTTTTCATCGTCTCGCGTCGCGAAATTGAGTCCATTAAAAAAAATCCCTTCAAGATGGAGCCCTGTAAGGCTCGAGACGGGCCCCTTTTAGGTTCAGATCTGCCTGGCATTTGGTACTTATATAGTAGTCAGATCTCTATCCCCTTGCCATCGAGCTGAGCCTCATCTCAAGCTTCCACATCTGGACGACCGACCAACTCCTCTTCAACATGGCAGCGCAAGATACAACCCCCCAGTCGCCTCACCTATCAGAACTTACCCTCCAGAACCAAGCTGGCTTCCACACTGAAAAGTCAGATTTGGAGGATGGTACCACGCAACCTGAAGCCAAGCCCACCGCTGGTGGAGCACCAGACGGCGGCCTTACAGCTTGGCTTGTCGTCCTTGGCGCTTGGTGTACCTCGTTCTGCAGTTTTGGCTGGATCAATAGTATGTATCACGATGCAGCATGGCTTTGAGGCTTGACTAACCTTGCTAGGTGTGGGAGCTTTCCAGGAATACTACCAAAACAATCTCCTGAGTTCATACTCGTCGAGTACAATCGCATGGATTCCTTCGTTGCAGATCTTCTTCATCATGGGCATGGGTCCTATTGTTGGAAGGATCTACGACAGCTATGGCCCCCGATGGCTCATCCTTGGTGGAAGCTTCATGCATGTCTTTGGCATCATGATGGCCTCAATCAGTACCGAGTACTACCAGATTCTTCTGTCGCAGGGTGTCTGCTCTGCCATCGGTGTTTCAGCCATCTTTCAACCAGGTAAATCCATTCATAACCTCCATCTCGAACTCTGACTAACGCCATCAGCTCTGTCTACCATCCACGGATGGTTCGACAGCAAACGAGGAGCTGCCTTTGGTTTGCTCTCCACAGGCTCGAGTCTCGGCGGTGTCGTCTTCCCCATCATGGTCAATCGTCTTATTAAGCAGGTTGGATTCGGCTGGTCTATGCGAATCTGTGCTTTTATGATTCTCGGCCTACTCATCATCGCCAACCTCACCGTCAAGTCTTTCCATCCTCCACGTCCTCAAAAGGTCAGCGGTGCTCAGATGCTTAAACCCTTCCGAGAACCCGAGTTCATCTTTTGCATCTTTGGCTTTTTCTTTTTTACTTACGGTATTTTCGTGCCCATCAACTACCTGCCTGTTCAGGCGCTGCATGCTGGCGTAGACCCGAATATCGTTCAATATTTGATTCCTATCCTCAACGCCGCCAGTCTCTTTGGACGCATTACATCAGGAATTCTTGGCGACAAGATTGGTCGTTACAACATCTTCATCATTGTCTGCTACCTGTCTACTATCTGGATTCTGGCACTTTGGATTCCTTGCAACACGCAGGACGGCATCATTGCCTTTGCAGCCCTCTTTGGCTTCAGCTCAGGTGCATATGTCTCTCTCATTGCACCTCTTGTGGCTCAGATCTCGCCCCTCCAGGAGATTGGATTCCGTACCGGTATCGTGTTTTTCATCTCCTCTATCGGTGGACTGACCACCAACCCCATTAACGGGGCCATCGTCAATAGGCCCCATGGTTGGGTTGGCATGAAGATCTTTGCCGGAGTGTTTTGCCTCATGGGTACGACATTCATCGTCGCTGCCAGAGTCCGCCGCGTTGGCTGGAAGATCAAATCTACTTTTTAAAATTGTCGTGGATAATTGTTTCGGGTTTGCGGTATGGAGCATGATACACTGCTTTATTGCACGGGAGAATGGGCAGGCACTTTATTCGTCACCACTCATAGATACACTAGACTTACTCTCTCAAGAATACATAATGATATTTTCGTCGATAAGGCTGTAACGTGTGATGTTGCTCTATTAAGGTGTTGACATTATCTTCTGTGTTTCAGAACACATGGATAGCTGTGACAAGTAACATCTTGTGATTACTATCAAGTCAGTATCTTTTGTTCTCGTGGCCTACATGTCGAGTTATAGAGCTGGAACATAACCTCAACTTCTTAGATTTTGAGAATGTTTAGATATCTTGCGAACAACTAAATGCTCAAAACTACCTTCTAGAGGTGTCCAATATATGTATCATCTGGGGTCTTCTGATCTCTTTCCATGTCTTCCTTCAGCTTACTCTGTGTGCCTACTGAAGAAACTTTATGTTGGCTTATGTTGGCTTATGTTGTGTGGTAGTATCGAACCTTCAACCAACAGGATAATTGCCTTTGAGAATTTGGCTGAGTAAGATGCTACACAATTGTTCCCGAAGATGATTACTCGCTATTCAAATTATCAGCAAATTCTGACGTTCATATAAAAATTATAAATCTTGATGCGTGCCAAGATTGAGATTGCTCTTTTAGGACGTTTTGCCCTCTAGACTCAGCTTACAGAGTGTGGACCCGCACCAATTGACGTTGATTTTGACTTTAAAAGTCAATCAAACTTGCGTCGTATTGCAGGGCCGCCTCCCGGTTAACTAGGTTCCGACAGCTTCTATTGAAACTCTCTTCTCTTGGATGCAAATTCTAGCTGAGCCTCGGCATGATATTGTTGAGTTTAAGGGGGTTTTGATGAGAGCGCACTTGTACCCGAAGCAGCAATTAGTCCGACGGTAACACGTAAAATCGGCCGACGGACTTTATACAGGCCCCAACCAACACGTCTCCTAGCTATGGTAGTTAGGAATCTGACAGGCTAAGACCATGTCAGAAAGACACATTACTCGCTCCTACAAACTAACGTTAGCATATTTTTCAGATTATAAAATGTCGGTACCGCCTCTATCACTATCACCCAATCCTTCGGAGCTCTCGCTTCTCATTACCTACCTACAGAACAAATCTCCACGGGCTAAATGTCGGGTAAAAAACTCCCCGAGCTTCCCGGCTTCAGGGCCCTCAACACCAAGATTCTAGTCAGCGAGGAATCTCCTGGACAACCACAACCTCCTGCAGACCACCCGACGGCTGTCGTCATCTACGGCTGGGGTGATGGTCTTGCTAGACATGTCGGCAAATACGCCGAGGGCTATCGCGCTCTCTTTCCGTACTCGAAGCAGATTGTCGTTCTGAGTCCCATCTCCGACGCCATGTTCAAAGGCCTTGAGTCGCGAACACGCGCTATGCATGCCGTTATCGACAATCTGGATGGGCTTCTCGACGAAAAGACGGCTCCTGTTCTCGTCCATATCATGTCCAACACGGGCGCCATTAGCTACGCTACCACACTCAAGGGTTTTTTGGAGAAGAACTCGCGCCAGTTGCCTCACCAACTTCTTGTCCTCGACTCAACGCCCGGAAACCCCTTTTGGTCGTGGGAGAGGTTGTGTCAGTGGTCCCGCGCTATGGCCCTCGGCACCGCCAAGTTCTTCCCATGGCCTTTTGTCGTCACACAAGGCATCTGGGGCGTTTTCTTGACTGTGGATGTTATCGTCAAGTACCTGACAGGCGGAGAACCCTCTGGAGCTTTCGCCCTGCGCGTCGTAGACGACACGAGCTACGAGACCACAGACGCTAAGAGACTGTACCTGTACAGCAAGGAGGACGAGATCATTTCGTACAAGGATATCGAAGGCTATGTTGCCGAGTCACAGCAGAGAGGCTACGAGACTCGATCAGAGATTTTCGAGGGCACTGGCCATGTTGGACATATGCGCCAGCATCCAGAGCAGTACTGGAATGCGATCCAAGACGCGTGGAAATGGAGCAACGATGAAAAGAGCCATGCATAGAGATTGATTTTGGACGATTTATAATGATGACTAGCGTTATACCACCAGCATAGATCTTGTTAACTACAATTTAAGTTTTTGGAGATAAACTGGGGAAAACAAGCAAAAGCTAAATACTTCTCAAGGAGGAAGCAGCGAGACATCATGATACGATACATCAGCTGGCAATTTGCGGCTGAGAGTGAACAACTACTCGAATATTTTCATTCATGTTTGGATAGCTTAGGAGATATATAGACTTGGGCTCCTCTGCAACGGCTTTCACCCATCCGAATATAATATTCTAAACCATTGGCGTCTCATACTGTGTTCATTAATGAAAAGAAATTTCTAAAGCAAACTGCTCTACCAATATCAAAATTCTATTCCACCTCCCACCCTTTTTGTGTTACCATTGTCCTCTGAGCTGGGCAGCAACATCATGCCTCCTCGGCTAGCATTTTCTAGTTGAATTTCATCCTCCAACCCTTCACACCACTTGTATCTATTGTTGATATACTTATCTACCTTTGGCCATCTAGCCC
This sequence comes from Fusarium continuum, assembly GCA_013184455.1. Taxonomy (NCBI): domain Eukaryota; kingdom Fungi; phylum Ascomycota; class Sordariomycetes; order Hypocreales; family Nectriaceae; genus Fusarium; species Fusarium continuum. Next base: position 23,126 of record JABCKB010000349.1, read on the forward strand.
GTAAGGCTCATATTGCTTGCACTCCGAAACCTTCTTCGTGTTTAAGCTTTCCTTCAATCAGCCATTGTCAACATAGATTGGCAAGCCACTCCTAAAAACGACCGGGAGCGAGTTTAATCGCCTTCCTACCGAAATTCTTATCATGATTGTAAGAAGCCTTGTGGATGAAGACGTTGAAACGAGAGGGCGAAACTTTTATCAGTTTGAGTCCTCAAGTAAGATAGTGACTATGCAGTCCTACTAACCCAGCCTGTAGCGACTCTTATCGTCAACCCAAGACCTTAAAGCCGACTCGCGAGCGATTTGCTAACCCAGCTGGATCAACAAGATATTATTCACCTCTATCCAACTGGAGTCTATGCGTGAGGGCTTGAAAAGTATTTAGCGTAGGGATTTCTCGCGTATAGGCGAATTTACACGCTCAGTTACCTTCATCACACCACTAAGCTGGGCGCTCCCATTTGAAATATTCAAACAGATCGTTATGGTTTCCACTCTCCGAGTCTGTGCTGGGTCATTTCGGGAGCAGTGTCGTCCATACTTTCCAGAATTTGGATTTGATTCGTCTGCTGGATTACCTTGGCACGCAGCGAGACCCCAAGCCACCTTGTCGGCTGAGCTGTCACCATATACTGGTCACACCATTGATTACGGCTGTAAACAAGCAGCTGCTGTAGCGGGGGACCGACTTCTTATCACTGCAATATCGTGTCTGGCAGCGTCAGGTGTCGCTATACGCCATCTTGCCATCGAACACAAGATGACTGGAAAATTTGGGTATGCTGATATTCCAGGGTAAGAAAAGCTATATCTAAGCGGTGTAGAGAAGCTTGAGTTCAACCCTGACCTTCCATGCAACGAGCATCGTTTAGTCAAGGATAGCGTATTCAAAGCTCTGCCCTGTTTGGATGAAAGGAGATCGAGACAAAGACCTCTGACTTTCTCTACGGCCTGGTTCAAAAATGTCACGCCAGCCTGGAATATCTTGAACTCGACGGACGGGGCCTGATGACTAGGCCAAGCCATCCTGCTACTTTTGAGATGCCGATGCTATAACATCTTAGCCACTTATTTGGAATAGTAAACTCAGCCTTATTTTGAGATTAGATGGCCCGTATGCTAAAACCATGATATCCAGGGTTTTGTTGCATGAACCTTGCTGGAGGTACTCATGAAAGAGATAAGAGACTGACGTGGCGCTTGAGAAGCACCTCTTTGACGGGATGGCTTACCACGGGAACCGGTGTTGAGGTTTTGCTTAGATGATTATTATACGGATGACATAAATTCTGAGGAGAATGAAGACAACGATGTGGACAATGACGATGAAGAAGACGATGAAGAAGATCAGGATGATGATGATAATGAAGATAACGAAAAGGAATAAGATGTTGATGAACTTGATATTAAGCATAGGTACTCCGTAGTTAAATGGCGAAAGACTGGGCAGCTGTTAAAGGCATAATTAAGAAAACTTAAAAATAATAGGGGTTATGAAGGCGAAAGTCAAAAGGTATTGTATTTTAAATAAACTCCAAAAAAAATCCTTTTAGAACTCTTTAAAAAGAACCATGCCAGTTTTGTGTTGCACTCTGATAGCAAGCCACTCCTAAGTGGGAGTAGTAATTGATATAAATGTGAGGGATACGGTATCACGAAGAAGCCTACTTCCGTCTCGTCCCAAATACAACACGAAGCCCTGATTGCCGGATGTTTCTTTTTCAATCTTGTTCTGTCCTCGTCGAGAATCAGCGACTGCTTCTTCTATCATCTCGTAGGCATGTACAGGCACCGCAGATATGGGCTCAAATAGATGGTTATCCCTGCATGACAAAACCAAGTCCGCAAGCCAGATATTGATCAGCCACGGATGCAGCAGTAACTCACGACGGCATAGATATTCTCTAGACCGCCGTGTAAAGGATGGCACTGCTGACAGGCCTAGCTTGGCTGCTCTGGCATTATCGGCTCTCTGATCTGCTGAGCGAAGATGGCCGGGATCGAGTTAGTAAAGGGCAGGCAGCAGGGTCGAGAGCTGAACGGCACTTGTTTTCCTTGACTCGCAGTCATCTCAAAGCCGTTAATAAGAACCTTGAACGCCGCAGCCCATCTACCAGGACTTGCAATAGCGTACTGGATACCAAACTGACCTTCTTTCTGAGCCCACATGAGGAATTGTTCCAGGATCATGGAGAGCTGAGAGACCACCACGCACGTTCATTGCGACCCCCAGTATCATAGATAATCACAGGCTTGTTCTGTGCAAAGTAAGTTCCTTCACATCCTCAAGCGCAAGTTCGAGCCCCTCTCTATATTTGAGTGATGTATTACCCTCTATCATGGCCCCTCCTGCGCTTCTTCCCAATATAAACGAGTTCGAGGATGCCGCTGTTGCTGGCCTTCTTCCATACACTGGGCACTCTGTTCTAGCATCCTCTGCACTAACTCTCACGACGTTAGCCTTGAACTAGCACTAGGTTTCATAGAGAATGGATATGAAGCTCAAGATGAAAAGATTTTACAAGATGCTCAAGCCAAAGCAGCAATCTCGTTCGAAATTGTTGAAGGACAGGCGATAAAATTACCCGAGGATGAGGTCAATATAAAGACAGTGACCTCACTGACTAGAACAACGTCAAAGCCATGCCCACCCGAGGTTCAAACCAATACCGTGAAGCGGGTTTCGTTTGGCCTTAAACAGACCTTGTCAACCATGGAGACGGCCAAATCGCAATGGCCATACTCACCCGTCCCGCTACCGACGTTGCTTTCATCAAAACCTGGCACGATAAAGAAATCAAGGTTGTGCAGTAGCCTCTAAATCTTTGTGGAGTCCTGAAGAAAAAAAAAAGCAAAAAAAAAAAAAAGCAAGAGAATCACGACCTGCATGCTACGGTTACCTTGTTGATGTCGAATGCACCGATCGTCATTTTAAAGTATATCCACTATCCGTACGAACAACACCAATAGCGACAACTGGTCAATAGTCACTCTGGATAACGTTCTAGTTAGGAGGGAAAGGGGGGACTACGGCCGTTATCTTCGTTGGCAGAGAAAGTTCGGCTTGCTCTCGCTATCGCGTCGAGTGGTTTTCAGCTTAGCAAAACGCCATGGCTCCCGGGGGCTCTTCTACAAAGGTCATGTGCATTTCTTCAGACGAGATGATTCGTTCTCCTACGGGTATCCGTTTCTCCTGAGGAACTTCCCCCCACGCTCACTCAAATCTCCAAATGCTAGTGCTACACTCTCAAGGCCAGGTTGGAGATCATCTTGGGATCGTCATTTGAATAACTGCGATCTTCAGAAAAGAATTCAAGGCGATTATGATGGCATTATTCGAGACTAAATTGTGGCGCATCGGTTACAGGAACAAAGGGTGGCACCAATTAACCCGGTCTACAAGGCTGTCGTCCAGAAGTATATAGACTGCGCTGAGTCCAATGGTCTAGATGGGGACAATTTCCGGCAACAGGTTTATAACGATGTTTTTATGCTCATTGAAGCCATCTTGGAGTCTACCAAGCTTGGGATTTAAGACTCTGATTGATACCAAAAAAAAAATCCAGTTGATAACTGAAAGGATTCAGCCGTCGAATATTGATCTGCAGTCCAGTTCAGTTCAGTTTCGGAGACTGCATTTGCTTCAAGGATCTGAAACGGTCAAGATCGTCGCCTCAGCTGACTCTCGTGAGAAAGTGACGTGGAACAAAGTCACACTCAGATTGGGTCAACTGGACCCAGCAGTTGCGCTACCGACATGATCAACCCTTCAAGGATTCAGATGCCGGACAACGACGGAGCTGGGGGGGTTCCAACCGAGCTCAGAAAAGGGGAGGCAAGCAACATCCTTGAACAAACTACCCCACAGAGTTATGCCTCACAGGTCAATGTCCAACCATCTTCAGGTTCCTGATCCCAGATACTTAACCGTTAAACACTCAGCCCTGATCGCTGCAGTGCACCATACTCCGAGTCAGTCAGTGCTAAATGAGAGGTCTTGTCTACTCCGTACTCCTTTTCGTAACGTGTAGATAAAAATTGTAAATCCCCATAAATCAGTCCACAAGCTGCTGGCGCCTGCAACAAAATCTCTTGTCTTGAGATATTGTGGTTCTGGGTTTTGATGCTTCTTACTGTCGAAAGCCTATTGACCTCTGTTCGTCGCCATGGCTGGTCAACTCAAGTTATCAGACGTTGAGTTTATGACAAAAGGCTATCGTAATCGAACTATTCTCGTCTTTTCCATATGTTATCCCCTGGCCGTTGTTGCTGTTGCTCTCCGGTTTCTCAGCCGTACACTGGCAAAGAATAGTTTCTGGTGGGATGACTGGTTATCGCTTACTGGACTGGTAAGTTGCTTCACCTATCAACCCCTTCGAGGTTTGAAGCTGATGCAGATTTTTTGTCTTTAGCTCATGACAGGCGGCTTCTGCGGCTGCGTGCTCTCATGTCTTCCCAGCCTCGACTTGATCCACGGCAAACAGCCCCTGACAAATGAACTCTTGAGCCATAACTCGAAAGGAGCATATGTCTCTGAGATGTTCTACTACTGCAACCAGCTGAGTTTAAAGTTCTCCATCCTCATGTTTTACTGGAGAGTCTTTGCGTCTTCCGTCTACATAAGGAAAGCCATCTACTACATCGGAGGTTGCATTGTCCTCTGGTTCACCTCATCGGTTAGCATTCGTCCATTGGTCGTTCGACTTATTTCAGCTGACTTTGGAGAACCAGTTCATAGTCTCCGCCCTCCAATGCGTTCCGGTTCAAGCAAACTGGGATCCTGTCGCAAAGGCGAAACCTGGTGTTAAATGTGTCGACTTGAACGGATTCTTTTTCGGCACTTCGATTCCGAATATCTTGGCTGATTTGGCTTTGGTAATCTTGCCAATCCCGCAGGTACTACAGCTAAAAATTACAATACCGCAAAAGGTGTTTCTCATCTTATTCTTCGTGCTTGGTGGATTGTAAGCTCCCTCTGCTGATACGGTATTGCCCTCTTACTTACATTGTTTTAAGCGTCGTCATCACGTCCATTATACGGCTGAAGCTAATCACCGAGGTTAATTTTGCCACGTTCCCCGTGAACTGGACACTTGATAATTCTGTCCTCTGGACTATTGTCGAGAACTGCTGCGGCGTCATCTGCGTCTGTCTCCCCTCGCTACGACCCATCATCAAGCTCGTGCCTTGGAAGGCGTTCCAGCACGCCTTTACACGCAGCTATGGCGCGAGTCGCGATTCCAAGTCAAGGTCGAAGACGAGAACAAGAACGGGGACCAACTTCTTCGATCCGGCGCGCCAACGATCTCAATGGAGTCAGATTCAATCAACAAACACGGGACCTTCTGAAGGACGTGGTATTCGGAAGCATACTCATATTGAAGTCAGTTCCATTGAGATGAATCCGACGACCAACTCGAGTCAGGTCGAACTAGCAGGCGTCAGCGACGATTCCAGGCATTGATGATCGAGAATTTGGGATTATAGGTGGTTTGCGATTAGATGTCGGAGTCGGACTTTACGGCATAGTCTACTCTACACTGGTAATAAATGTAAAAGAATCAAGATCTGCAGATGCACGTTTGAACACCGTGACGAACTGTCGGGAATTCCTCTGACCATGGTCTCGGTAACCAGCGAGGAACGACCCAACAGCCCAATACGAAAAAAAGAAGAAAAAAGATGACATATCACTGCGGTTTGGTTTCCTGCTTCATCTTGCTGCAACAACACTACCACAACCCCTGCTTCATCTGCTACAGTATCGGAAAGTACAGTAGAAGATAATATTGCGTGATTAGACATCGGAGGAAGTAGAGGGTTCAACTGCCCGAGAGCGGGGAGCCGTTGCACTAGGTACGGGTCAGATCCACAGGCTGTCGTATCAAAACCCCAAAAACCCCACGTCTGGGGCTGGCATCAACCATTAACCCGTGTAAAAGCCTCGTGGTAGGATCAACATCCAGGACTTGGGCGATGATCGATACTCGGAAAGTATTTGGCGGCTCTACCGCTCCCTGCTTTTCCAATTTCCAATGAGTCGTCGCAGTTCTAGCGTCATGTCGTTGTAGAATCTCTTGGACAAAAAAGGCTTAAGAGATCAACAGCTCTTTTCGGGGTCAACCACAACTGCTAGTCCTGTAGCCAAACTTTACGAGTCAAGACGTCAGAATACGCGAGTTTACCGTGTCATGGGGTTGCAATCCCTGGATGCGAATATCCTTGGAGGGAATAATCAAATTCGGTCTCCATCTGAATGGGTTATGGCATGACCGGATTACAGCTATGGAGTCAACAGGTCAAGGATCCATCATCCTTGACCAAGTGATCATGTAAGTGATCGTCGTGCTTAGTGATGGATATCCCTTCATGTACAGCACGTATACGTATTCCATCACCCGCCTCTTCCCCTTGCTTTCTTTTTTTTTTTACCCTTCTCTCTTCCCCTTCTTCTTAACTGCCGACCGTCGATCCCTGGCTGCTAGCTGCTTCACATTAACTAAAGTGATAAGCAAGTCAAGAAACTGAAACGCCGAGATGAAGGGCCTTTTCATCCTCGCCAGCTTCTTCCAGGCGCTTCAGGCGTCAACCATTAAAATCGACATCGATGTCTCAGCCAGCATCGGCGGCCCATCCACCGGGTCTGTCCTCGAGACGGGCCTGGTAGAGACGCAGGATGGAGTCAAGCTCAACTATACTCAGGCTGGACCCCAGGGCGGCCAGAACCTGCTCTTCATCCCGGGATGGCGACAGTCTGCTGCACAGTGGAAGAAGCAAGTCAAGTACTTCTCCGAGTCTGGCTACCGAGTCACGGCCTACGACATGCGTGGCCACGGCGAGTCTGAGAAGCCTGACTTTGGTTACCGTCTGAGCCGTTTCGGCGCCGATCTCAACGATGTCTTGACCACACTTAACCTCTGGAACGTGAGCATCATCGCCCACTCTATGGGCTCTTCCGTAACCTGGGCCTTTTGGGACCAGTATCCCGAGGAGCGCCAAAGAGTCGATCACTTCGCCATTGTCGACCAGTCCGCAGTCCTTATCAATGATCCCACTTGGACACAGGAGCAGGCCGATACATGGTCCGCCGCTCTCTTCACGCCCAAGCAGACCTACACATTCGCCCACAACATTAGCCTCGAGACTCCTCCCTTTGTCAAGTCCATGTTCTCTCCTGAAATCTCCGATGCAGAGTACAAGTGGGTGCTGGCGCAAAATCAAAAGATGAGCGATAAGAATGCCGCTACGCTGCTCATCAACCACGCCTTTGCCGACTGGCGCGATGTTCTTCCCAGAATCAACATTCCTTCGCTGGTCATCTCCGGTGATATCAGCGTGAACAACGCCTCGGGTATTGCTTGGGCTGCTACGCAGATTCCTGGGGCCAAGAGCCGAACATTTACTGCTGAAGAGAAGGGAAGCCATTTTCTTTTCATTGAGAACCCAGATCTGTTCAACAGTGTTATTGAGGAGTTTGTTACCTCTTGAATTATGGATCGCATACCTTGATGACAAAGCTTGACTATGTGTAGGATTCTTTGCAGATATCTTCTGTTTACTCACGAGCCTCCTTAATCTGCAATATCCTAGATTCTCTAAAAGACTACATTATATTCTCTAGCTGTATATAAAATTCAGAAACTACTCATACTTCCTGTTAATAGAATAATAGAATAATAGCTACACTTGTTCGACTTTTCTCTGTTCAGCGAGCAATATCACTAGCTTAGGTACATCACATTAAGACCATTATTATAGCTTCGCTTTATCTAGCATTGCACTATTAAAGTATCTTTACTATCTCTTCATGGGTTGGTCACGTTACGGTACATGTATCCATAAGAACTAGTCCTCCTAGACAGTATAATGTCTTGTACTAGGCTCGCTTGAAGCTGATCCCTTCATTCTCTCGTCTGCATAAGAGAGTGCCCAGTCCTTGAACTGACCAAGATCGAATTCCGAAGCCCACTCTTGTCTCTGGATGGCGCGGATAGCATCCACGGTCCACGTCACACAGCTCTGTTGCGGGTGTGTATTCTTAACCGGTAGAGGCACACTTTTGAAAAACTCCTGGAACTCTGCACTCGATATCCCATCTGGTGCCTGTCCAATGATAACGCGCCCCAAGAGCTTCCCGCTGAGCTCAGGGTCGATGTTCGTCTTAGATCGGAACCACCAGTCCATGGTAGGATTGGTCATTCGAAAGGTGACCTTATCGATCTCAGATGAGTCGGTAGCTTCAAAGGCATAGCACTCTCGCCCTTGGCTTCCCTCGGGCATGATAATAATGCCCCAATGATAAGCCTCGTAGCCAAAGGTTCGACGGGCATTTCCACGAGAAAAGCGATCTCTATGGTACAGAGCCACGGCAACTTGTTGCACCATAGCCAGAAACTAACACAGGTCTCGATTAGTATTACAATAGAGTTTTTGCGACTTTATTACTTGCCTGTTTAAGCGATGCAATTCGAAGGAAGACTTAGGCGGCAAACGACAACTATGGGCGAAGATCGATAATAGCACGTAGAAAAATCGCTAATCGGATAGACCAGGCTCTATTGAGATATGTAAACTAAGTGAAGAATGTGCCTCGTTCTGTATCAGGAGCAAAAGATGTTGCTCAAGCCAACAAAAATGATACTATAATAAGAAGTTCAAGTGGGGGTTGGATATGTCAGCTTATCACGATTTCATTTGTTTGCCGCCAGCTTCTCTCACTAGCCTCAAAGCCGCATGATCGTCATTCCAATCATTTATGATTGGACTCGATTAACAAGCATAACAGCCGCCTGACCTGCGATCTTTATTGTGCAGTGGGACTATTAAGCGCTCGGACTAAGGGAGAGTGTGATATCTACCACACCTGAAAAAATACACTATGGTACTGTAGCTACCATAGGAACTAGAGATGGTGCGGGTCGCAAGCTGATACAGTAACAGCTGCAAATAACACATCTGAAGCACAGTTTAAATATTATACCATAGTCCTTCCGCAGTACTACCATGGGAACTTAAGGAACCAGGCTCTGAGAATCTACGTTATTGAATTATCTCACTTTACTTGCAGGGTTTGCAGACACAACAAGGAGCAGTAGGAGCTCAAAGAGGGTAATAGTAGATCAGTCTTAAAGCATATTTGAATACCATGATACCCGCGGAGATATAACTATATAGGTTAGATGTTGGTCATAGTATAAGTTTTGAGCTAGTACAACTGCATATAGCATTACACTCGTTCCCGAATATGGCCTGTCTAGTCCATTCATACCATGACAACGTGTAAGGTAGATGGTTCGAAGATGGGCGCAAATATGGTTTGAATGATACCAGGATGCGTTCCCAGGTGATAAAGATGCGATTGAAGAACAGCCCAGCATATTCGAAATTAATCAAAGCAATTTGTTCCAGGGGCGCATATCACAGCTACCATTTTAGTCGACCAGGACGTCCGAGAACATCGCGGAATAATCAGGGTGTCTATCATCAGGTAATAATCCTTCTCTTTTGCTCTACACATGTTCATCTCTCCTTCAGAGCCAGAGACCACAAGTCTGTCAGCTGACGGCCTGCTCTTTCTTCCAACCAGGTTGCTGAAGGATCCGAGCCTGGTCGTTCGTGGCTAACCCCATGACGGAACGAAGATGTTTGTGTGCCCGGCTCCGGCAGTCTCATCCAGAGAGTCTGTTCTGCTATAAGCTCAGTCTCATAACAAGGAAGAGCAACACGAAGGTAATCCTCCCAGTCTTCGCCCGGAAAGTAGTTGTAGTGTGCCCTGGTGAACTCCCAGTATTCTGGGTACCATCCGGCAAACTCCCAGTCAATGATAGCAGCGACGCGGCCATGTCTCACAATGATATTTCTTGGGTCCAGATCTGCGTGAGTAAAGCAAGTTCGATAGGTAGATGTGTGCACCTTGGCCACCTCCTCGCCAAGAAATGGTGCGATGTCTTCAAATATCAAATGCCCTCGCGCCAACGAATGAAACTCCTCATGGGTCATGGGACCAAAGAACCGAGCTCCGATCCGGCAGTCTAAGGCGGGGTTCTGTAGGGCTGATGAGACTAGATCCTTTGCTGGGGGTTGAAGCTCGCGAAGGCAAGACAAGTGATGTTTGATGTCGGCGAATATATCATCTCTCTGGTGTTTCGACAGGCGGTCCCAGGCGCTGTCCAGGCATTCACCCTTGATGTATGCCATCTCAATATAAATTCGACCATTCTGATTGGTATGAACAGCGTAAAGTTTAGGCACCGGGATTGTTGTATGTGAGGCGACGTATCGCATGGCCTCCACCTCGGGAGGGTCGCATGGTCCCTTGATGACACGATGCCAGCTCACTCTCACCGTAGAGGGACCAAGGGGACGAAAAAGCAGCCTGCCGAACCAAAGCCGTAGCCGCAGTGGAAATAAGGTCCCGATAGATTGGCCCATGATGCGGGATTGTTTCGGTGCCTTAGTTGGGAACAAGACCGCGGAACATTTGACGAAACTCGCCAAATGCTCATATCAATATTATGATTAGTCAGCATAACTGACTCGAGCATCCAACATTCTTGTGAATGATCTTTGTAGATAAAGAAGGGTAAATATTCTAAATGGAAGCCTTTTATATGTTTTCTTCAAATTTTCGCCAAGCTGCTACTCATTTTGCAGCCACCACTATAGAGAAGTTAAAGCCGTTGATTCGAAGCTCTAGGGTATGTACTTAAATGTGAAAACGCAGCGTGTCTCAACAAATGATCTTTTGTGTTCGTGAAGCTTTAAAAATAAAATTTAAGTAGTTCAATAATCAACTTAGTTGAATAAATTTGATGTTCACATTACAGGAAAAGATGGACTTGACTTTCCTGTGTCTTGACTTCAGATGCCAACTCATCGCGGAGACCACACGACGTTCGGCATAATAACTCCCGTTGAATGACAAAAGTCGCCGAGGCGATTTTGACATATATAAGGCGAGCGAGAAAAAAAGGGAAAATCGACGATCGTACGTCAAGAGACAAATCTTCTAAGAAATCTAAACCGGGACAGTTTACAACAAATTACGTGAGTGATCTTCATTCAGCTCAATCAGCCCTCCCAGACCAACACCAGCATGACCCGTTCCATTACACGGGACCAAGACAAGCTCTTCATCCCGCTTGGGGGAGTTGACTTCAGTCTTAAGAAAAACGCTTCTGGGGTAGTTCATATATACCTAAAGGCTGGGGAAAACACTCCCGGCACAGGCCTTCATTGGCACGAGACGCACACTGAGTATCTTGAAGTCGAACAAGGCTATGCGCTCGTGACAGTTGGAGATCACACAGCCGTCTTCACCAAGGACGACGGTATCATTACGATACCGAGATATACGATCCATCAATACATGCGGGCAGACAAGACGGAACAAGGAAGGCAGGGGAAAGATGAGGATCTCATTGTACGCGAGTGGACAGAGCCAGGTGATGGCGACAAGGAAATATTCTTTCGAAACATACTCAGCTTGTTGCAGGATAAGAAGGACACTGCGCTGGGGACAGTGGGTATTTTGTTATCTGTCATGGTGGTTTCTTGGTCTCATGACAACTATCCAGTGTTTTGGAAAGGGCCAGCTCCCTTTGGCAAGGCTGTTCAAGGATGGGCGAGGAGAGTTTTGACTTACTCTTTGATGGGATGCATTGCTTTCGTGGGACGGCTTGTTGGATTCAAGCCACAATATCCAGAGTATACACCATAGCAAATTGTTGGATGAAGTAGTCGAATGGGTATTATATGAGCATGATATCTACGCCTACTCACAGTTTGACAAAGGACTACCCCCCCAGCCACTGCTTGAGTCAAGGGCTTTCACTACCTTTGACCAACTAGCCTAATACTCCAAGACCGCGGCAACTAATGCCTTTGTAGGGTATTGACAGCTTCATCTAGCATTAGCGGGACAGCCACCGATCCGCGACTCGGCCGAGCTACGAAGCGCATAGCATCAAGCCAGCCTGGCTGCCCTTAGCCGAAGCTTATCAGGTTTCAGCATTACCGCGCAAGAAGCGACGAGCAAAAGCCCACAAGGCTGGAATACAGAATGCGGAGGCGCAGTTCTGAAACCAAGGAAACCGAAGCACCCAGAGTCTTTTAATTAGCTTGGCATCTCAACTTTGGCGGGAGTTATTCCACATCAAGACTGCGCGCATGAGCACTATTCACCAGAGTGTCAGGATGGCACATTGCCTCACGATCGAAGAGGCGCAAAAGCCAAAAGCTATGGCCCAGTCAGTTCTGCTCTGGAGCGGGAATAATACGAGCTTATCTGTAGGCTGCCTATTGAGCTGAGCTCGAAGAGAGGCAGACCGCAGAGTTTCACAGCATCGGAGGATGGCCGATACGACGCAGAGGAGTCACGGATATTAAAGAAACAAGCCTTGGCGGAGGCGCTGATCGTTTACGAAATCTGGATAATCCCCGAGAGGGCCGGTGTAAAGATCGTCGACGCGTGCAGCCGAGGCATAAACATCTAGGACAGTCAGCAAAAGCGGCATTTCCAGGCTTCAGACTCCTTTTAGTTACAATGCTCAGTCAGTTCTTGTTTGTCAGTGTCAAGATCGTGAACCTTCTTCGTTCTCGCCCTTGGTTAGGTTTGGCTCGGCTTACACGAAAGAGGAGCGAGCTTATGCACAAAGCTTGTGTTGTTTGGAACGGCCTGTGCATTGAGCCGCTCGTTTCACATTACATGCGCCGCAATGCCCATCTGTATGCAGCAAAGTCTCTTATGGAGACTAGGCCTGAATGGTGCATTTCTAACTAGAACGGACATGTGCAGAACCAGAACTAACAGCATGCACAAGAGGCCGGGTCGCTGGCATCGAAGGTTCTATGAAACCTTCTCTAGGGGAAGCTAGCGAGCGGCCCCTGAGCTTGGAGATTGAAGAGAAGAACTTTAGTCGTTATGTCAGGCAGGGGTGTTGACAGTTATAGCACGGTTGCAGTACCGTGGACTGTTGATGTCGTGGGAATGTTGTTGGTTTCTTTTTCGAGAGGCCAATTTCTTGGCCGACGTTGTCACGGACAAGACTCATTGACCAAATCTGGTGATGCAAAGAAAAGAAGAGAGAAAAAAAGAAGAAAAGGCAATGGGGGCAGACTACGTTTCTTACTGCAATGATCTGCTGAGTAGGAATCTGGTCGTCAACCCATGAGACAGACACATTCTGAACAACGGTGATTGGGTATCTTGAGGTGACTAGCCGCCCTGCCGCCGCAACCAGTGCACACCTGGCTTCGCTTTGAACGGTAGATTGAGCCCAAAGATAAGTTGAGTTGATTGCGGCAGTGATAGATAGCTAGATAGGTTGGGGCAATCGATCTAGCATCAACAATCATCAGCAGCAGCAGTATGGGAGTTGATAACGCGCATCGAGCTTCTCCTCGGACGTCTCGAGTTGATGCAGTTTGCTTTTTCCATCCAGATCCAGAGAAGTTGCTTCCCAAGGTTCAGTTAGACCCGTCCCCGTCTTGCACATTCATGCAACATGCTTCTGGAAGGGAGGGGAACCACACCACCCGTTCTGGCGGATTCAGGGGCTTTATCCATGTCAAGAGTCAATCGTCGCTCAACATCCTGGTCTCCCCCCCCCCCTCTTTGGGCTTCAACTTTGATGGGTTCTTTCCATGTGAAGGTACATTGGCAGCTACCGCACGTACTGTACTCCTTAGGCTGTTGTTGTGTTTTAGCTTGAACGACGACGATGATGGCCTGCAATCCTTTTCCGGTCCGTCTTGGTCTCGTTGATAGATCAGAACCCCTGCTGATCCCCGAATCACAAAGAGCATGTGCTACAGTAGAAGATGTTAGTGAATGCTGGTAGCACTCAATAACGACCACTCTGTGTTTAAAAGTGTTAGTGTTGGTGGTGAGTCCGGTCGTGTCGATCAGGGTCTTGGCCAGCATTTCGCTACTGTGGTAGTCGGCAGCACGACTCACGCGCTGTCAAGGGACCTTTCCAGAAAGCTTCTTTTGTGTAACTTAGACCAAACCATGATTAGCAAGCCATGACGGTGAATTATTCATAATCCGGAAACAAAGGAGTTGATGGAGGGCTTGGGCTAATTTGAAACATATGTGCACCGGGGAAGACTGTTAATGCCTAAAGAATGCACGTCCCTCGAACTTGTCGCACGGACTCCATCGGTTACGGTTGCGCCCTGTAATACAGTGTCGACTGTGAGACATCGCGCACAGTACCAATGAGGTCTGATCCCCTTTTCCCCTCAACGTCATCATCGTCTTTTTTCATAGATGGTCTCTCAAGATATGGACGGTCACATAGATAGAGATAGACAAAAAAAAAAAACTGGAATAATATGTAATCATTCGAGTCGGGATCAGCCATCAAATCAGACACCCTCATAGCATTGTCAGCCCAGTCCAGCCCAGCCCAGCGCCTAAAGTATCATCACCTAAACAGAGACCCTCCACTGGCTCCAGCGCCAACCTCTGAGCTGGGCCCCCCCGCTAACAGTACCAGCCGCTAATTGCAACCGCCCGCTTCCGCTTCCGCCTCCTCTCCAGCTCCAGCACAGCTCTTCCCACTCCCACTCCCACTCCCACCTCCGTCTTCCTCCTTTAAACGACTTTCCCATTTGCCGTTGTACCTAAATCAACGCCCAGCCTCGTCCCCTTTGAGAACTGCGGCACTGTTATTCTGGCGATTAATTAATTCCTCTTTGTCCCATATTCCCTTTTCACATCGGACTCCTTGGCCCGCCTGCCAGATCTTCCTTCAACTTCGGCATCGTCGATCCGCTTCACTGACCCCCCCTTCGATCGCTCTCCACCGCCTGACCCCGAGACCACCACCACCACTACCATTGCCTCTACCTCTAGACCAGCTATCACCAGGCCCGCTGCGAAAACAAATCAAGAGGGACACCCACGGCGATTAACCCTTTAACCTTGGTCTTCGCGCTCAACCCACGATTCTCTCAACCCGTCGGCGCTTTCTCAACCCCTTACCCCGCCTGTCTCGCTGTTGCGAAAAATCAACGTCCGAATCTCACGCTTCGATTCACCGCCGAATGACGTCGGACCGCTCGTTGAAACGTTCCTGAGTCGACGCCAAGCGACATCCCTAGACACTTACAGCAAGACATCTCACGACCCCTCTTCGGCGCTTCCACGACCTCCCTCGACACCGTGTCTGCTCCATCTCTCCCTGCTGTCGCCTCCGTTTCTCCCAGTCGCTCTCTGTCGACGGATGGCGTAGAAGGCTATGGCCCATGCCCCGTTGCTACGAAATAATACAACTCCGGCCTTTCAGCCAAACTCCAACGGATTCGGTGGCCTTCCGCAGACCAGTATGAACCATGCGCCACGCGCCAGCCAACTCTCGGGCTCGACAGCCTTCACTGGGTCCTCTGCTTCGTTGAGTTCCCTCGCCAGCGCCGCCACCGTCACACCCCAGAATGGCGGCCCTGTCCTCGCAACGACCAATATCATCAACCAGAAGGCTGATGCTTCGCGGTCGCTGTATCAGATCTGCATCTCTCTCAAACAGCGTCTGGCGCAAGTTCCTGGCTTCGACCCTTATCTCGACCAACTCGACCCTACAGATCCCGTTGATCCGCTATGGAACCTCTTCCGTACCGGATACCCTCTGCTCCTCATTTACAATGCCCTGCGACCTAACGAGGAGCTCAAGGTCGAGGACCCTAGCGCTAATGAAGCTAAGAAGTCCAAGATCGCCATCTTCAAATTTGTCCAGGCCTGCATGAAGGATCTGGAGATTCCTTCCTCCAGTAGCTTTGTGATAGCCGACTTGATGGGTAACGACACTAGTGGCTTCGTAAAAGTTGGTGATTCTGTGATGCATTTGTTGCGGATTGAGCTGATTGTGGCTATATTTAGGTAACTCAAGTCGTTAACTACGTCTTGGATCGAGCGGAGGAACGCGGCTATCTCCTCCAAGCTCAGCCTTACCCTGAGGACGACCTTAGCACTATGCCTACTGGTGGACAGATGACCTACAGAGATCACATTGTCAGAGAACTTGTCGATACCGAGCGAAAATACGTCCAAGATCTTGAGAACCTGCACGACTTGAAAAAGACGCTGGAACAGCAAGGCGCAATTCCTGGCGACACTCTCCACCAGATATTTCTCAACATTAACGCCATTCTGGATTTCCAGCGCCGTTTTTTGATCCGTGTGGAGACGACGAATTCTATGCCCTCCTCGGTTCAACGATGGGGAGCTCCTTTTATTATGTATGAGGATGCATTCGATATTTACCAGCCCTTTATCGCGAACCAACGTAAGGCTGCTCAGATTGCCAACCAAGTATTTGACAAAATTCAACGTTCCGCACACCCCGTGGCAGCCGACTTCAACACTCTCGATGGTTTCCTGCTCAAGCCGATGCAAAGACTGGTGAAATATCCTCTGTTGCTCAAGGTGGGTTGAAAATATTTGTTCAATATGCAATATCTAACACGTCTCAGGATTTGAACAAGAAGAGCGAGGATGAAGAAGTCAAGATGGATTTAACCAGCGGTTGCGAGGCTGCTGAACGAGTCTTGTCAAAGGCCAATGAAGCTGTGAACCGTGATCTCCTGGACGAGGCCCTTGAGGATCTTACCGGCCGTGTGGAAGACTGGAAGAACCACAAGGTGGAGCAATTTGGAAAGCTTCTACTTCATGGCGTCTATGGTGTCATAACTGGGAAGACAGATCAAGAGAAGGATGTAAGTCGGCTCGCAACAAAGCTCACTTGGCCGTTACTAACTCTTCCAAGTACGAAATTTACCTCTTCGAATGTATTCTCTTGTGCTGTAAGGAGATGTCATCGAGTAAGAGCAAGGATAAAAAGGACAAGCTACGGTCATCGGGTCCTAAAGTTCGAAACAAGAACGCCAAGCTTCAACTGAAAGGCAGGATTTTCATGACTAACGTGACTGATATCGTGTCCTTCTCTAAGCCAGGTGAGTTTTGACTCTAGCGCACCTCGATCGGCAATACTGACTCTTGCAAGGCAACCATAGCGTGCAGATCTGGTGGAAGGGAGACCCAGGAGTTGAGAACTTTATCATCAAGTTTCTGAACGAAGAGACTTTGAAGAAATGGCAGAATACTCTGGAGACCCAGAGGAAGCAGAACGTGCCGCGCCAATCGACAAACTCGGACACACTCTCAACTGACTTTGCTTGGACGCGAGATCATGTAGCTAACCTGGAGAATCCTTATCTACAAGAAGACGATGACGACGATGACCTTGGACCAGCGACAGCGCCGGCTGGATATCCCACTGGCCCCCCTCCTGTTGGTATGATGCCTCGAACGGCTTCAAGCAGCAACCTTCGCTCTCGAGCAGGAACTGGAGAAAGTTCTGCGTCACTTGCCGGTATGGTGAGGGCTCCTCCACCTCGCTTCCCTCTACCTGCACCACCCGCTCCGCTCAGTCTCCAGACGCAAGGAAATGGTGCACCCTCACCCGGCGCTTGGGCGGGCGACAGCTACTTCTCCCCAGTTGCCGAATCGCCAGCGTCTTCAAGGACAAGTACGGCGAGTGGGATGTTCACAACACCTCATTATGGGTTCCCCAAGAGTGTCACTCCCCAGCCAACCTGGGAGGATGGCAATGGCAACCGGTACACTGCTCCCGCCATGCCACGGGCTCCATCGCGCGACGGTCCTTCGCCGAACCCCCACGGACGCAACCCTCGAGGACCCTCCCTGCCAGCAATGGCCTCAAACAGCCAGGCGGCTGCTGCGCAACAGCGGAATCGCTCGTACAGCACTCCTGATATTAACGTGCCAGGAATGCCGCGCACACGCCAACCCAGCCAAGGCAACATCCCGGCAGTGCCCGGAATCCCTTCGCACCTGCACCCTGGTCACAATCCCAATATTTCTCGAGAACAGTCAGGCTCGCCAAGAAATGAGCAGCCGATCCGAGCTCAGACAAACAGCCCAGGCGCTCAGCGAGAGCGAATGCACAAGCACTCTGGAAGCGTGGGTGGCAGCATGGCTCACTTCCCTACACAACCAGTGAATCCGCGATCAGGAACACCAGGTCCCGGAGGTAGCTCGCTCCGTGTCGATGCGGCTGCCGCAAATTCACGAACGGTGTCGCCGGCTCTTGGTACAGCAACGTTGCCACCATCGACAAACCCTCTAAGTCCAGACATGCCTCTACCGACCCAGCTCAAGGTTCGAGTGAATTGCGAGTCAGGAAACTATGTCACTCTGGTGGTGGCCTTCAATATCACTTACCAGTCTCTGGTTGACCGCATTGACGCCAAGCTTGCCCGCTTCACCGCCAGCAGCATCAGCAAGGGTATGCTCAAGCTGCGGTACCGCGACGAAGACGGCGATTTTGTTGCCATTGAAGGCGATGACGATATCCAAATCGCATTCATGGAGTGGCGCGAAGGTGTCAGGAACATGTACTCTGGAGGTGTAGGAGAGATAGAGCTCTTCTGTGTCGGTGACACTTCCTAGACACCTCGTATGCGCGCACTCAATGTCGATCGATACCCGGAGAGGAGGTAGAAATGGTGCATTGTGCTTGGGATACCCACGGATCATTACCGCATTTTTCGGCGCACGGAAAAACATCATACATTTACTTCAAACCACGATCAAGGCACGATAACGAAAACCGATGGCGCCTGGACGAATGGGTAAAGCCGAATCATACCATATAGACGGCAAGCGACTCGACTTTCGAACACATCTCTTCTCATTGTCGCCATCTAACGAGAACGCCCACTCGAGCCACTCTTTCGTCCCGTGGACGCACTTTTCTTGGGTTGCTTTTTTATTTATTTGGGACAGCTCTCTTGCATAATATGCTCTATTCGCATATTTACGCTTCAAAAAAGCTCTGTATGCGTCTTGAGATCTTGCGAGATGGCTGTCTTGACACTTACATCCCATGGAGTCATTGTTGTTCGGTTCCCGGGATCACACTTTATCGGTCACTTAAACTTTCATGGGATCCGGCGCTACTACTAAGAAATGGGGGCGTTTTGTCATTCTTCTCGTTCTTTGTCATTTACTTCAAACCTTTTTTCTTCTTTTTTTTCCGGGTCGTCTTTCCTTTCTTGGTACTTACATAGGATTCCCTCCACGCGCATAGAAGGCGGATGGGGAACATGGCATTGGGTGCGCGCTGATGATGGGTAGAATTGTGGATGAGTACAGGTGTTATGCAGAGTGAGGTAGTGAAATGCAAACACTTTGAATGAATTGTATCGTGTCGCGTCCAGTTGCATATCGTGATGCTATAGAGCTTAACAGACTGCCAGACTAAGAGGTTATGGCCCATGTGTTACAGGTTTCATTGAATTGAATTGTAATGACTCGTATTGTAATTGTACACTGATATTTGTACACCCGCCTCTTCTTTTAGCCCTAGCAGGGGTATTGTTATACAGTTTCTTATCCCATCGTGTCCCATCCAAGCAAAGCAGCGCTTTCTACCGACGCCCAAAATGCATATTCCTTCATCTCCATCCAATCCGGTCTCCTCTCTACTTTTGCTTCCTCGGCCCTGTCATGTACTTTTGCATCCGCGCCAAGTGGTAGTTGATGGTGTTTGTGGGCGCGGGAGGAGGCGCGGGACCGTCCATGCATTTGCGAAGCTGGTTCTCTACGGCGGCGCAGCCGGTTGCGTTGTAGCCGGCGGAAGCCCAGCAGGCTGTTGATCACACACACACATTAGTTCCATGTGAATTGGGTAGAGGGGGGGAGGCGGATGTACCGAGAACGCTGGACATGATGGCGATGCAAGGATTCTCGACCTGGCGCTTGGGATTGTGGACGCGCAGGGTCTTGAGCGGAGGGAGACGAATGGGCTTGTGACGGCCGGCCATTGTTGCGGTTCGTGGAGCGGTTTGACGGGTTGACGGCGAGGGGCGGCGTTCGAGTCGTCGTTGGTGTTTGGCGATGGGATGGGAAAGTTTGGAGATGAGGGTCACGTGTGAGCGGTGAGGAAAGATGATAAGATAGTGGAGCAGATAAGATAAGAGATGAGCTGTAGGATGTGGATGTTGGGACCTACCTAGACACGCTCACTTCATTAGGACCATCAATTGTTGATTTCTCTTTGAGTGAAGGTATCTTTCATTTCCAACTACTGCTATTTGCCCAATGGACGCAGCAGGTCTCTATAGACCTTGAGAACAGCAATTTCGAACTTGCAGCTATGATGCTTTTAGAGGTCGGTCGATAGTCTCCAACCTCTCTCACCTTGGTCATGCGGTGAAGAGATATATAAGTCTGCTGCCGTGACATGGGGATACAGGCTGAAAGATTACTTGGGCACTCGCTGAGAGGTTTTATATGTAGTAAAGATTAAAGTTTTGTTATGGATTTAACTGATTGGTACAAGGTTGGAAGATGCATGCCTGTAAGTGGCCGTCCACCACGTTTTTAAACAGTATTCTAACTGTATAGCAGTCACTAATAGAATTGAACTATTATGCATGTAGGTATCCATATCACTCCCCCAGGATGCTTGATGTGCCTTTGGTTGATCAGGACACTGTGTGTTGTTAGGTTATTGCGAATATCCTACATCTCCAGATCTGCCAAGTCCTGACTAGATAACAAACAGCTCCTAATACAGCATATCATCGCAGTCACCCAAATCACTGAATGATGACGAGCGCCGCGAATCTCGCTTTTTAGGCTGCTACATTAACAGCTGTAAATAACATACCTAATGCACAGTTCGCAGTCGCTCATGTATCTAAATCGCCTTTGTGCTATAGGTACTCTCAACCCCCATGCATCATGTATTGTTACTCGCCACACGTCATGATCAACCAGCTCAGCCACAAGCTGTCACTCTTGGGAGCCCAGCTCGCGACGTTGGCCAACCGTTCAGATACAACCTGTTTTACGTTTGATCCTCTCCCTCCCTCTCAAGTTTCCTACATTCTTGTCAATTTTATACTCGCAACGTGATTTGTAGCATCAGATCCTACGTGATATCACAGCCTCCTTCCTACAAGATGACTAGTGATCCTTCAAGGCAGAGGGGACTTACCAGCAAACTGGGGGCCGTTTCTAGGTGCTTAATAGAGAATCTATTGCTTCTGTTATGATTCAGTGACTCCAGGGACCAATGAATTGTTGTGCTAGGTGATGACCTCAGCGCACTACACTACCAAGCACTGCCTTGTGCCAACATGCAGTAATCCCGAGGCTGTGTGATTATGAATAACTTTGGCAGAGCAGGAATAGGAAACCGATGAGGTTATCTTTTCATCATTGCCACTCCTTCTAGACCTTCATAAGACTCGAGCGCGGCAAGACACCATTTTCGGATCCCATCAACATCCTCAGTGTCAACGACTATATTCGCAATGGAAAAGCCCAGTATGTCTCTCTTGCACGATATGAATATCTTGTACTAACAGCTCTCCAGCAGCAACTCAGAACCATCCCGATCAGTTCCATCCTGCCCAGCAACCTCCCGAGGTCAACCCACAACAACCTCCCCAGTACGAGCAACGCGACTTCAGCTCGCCTCTCGCCCAACACCCTCTCACAAACACCCCCACGGACCCTCCTCCCGCGCACCAGAACGAGAATGTCTCCCCCCAGACGCAGCAGCAGAACTTCCAGAGCTTGCCCATCCAGAATCTGCAGAGCCAGAGCGCGCCGGTGATTTGTCCAAGCTGTGGCGTAAGGGGCATGACGGTTACCAAGATCGAGTCTGGTGGAATGACACAGTGAATGCCCCATATCCGTGAAGCGAGAGTCGTGTGCTGATGAAACAGTGCTGTTGCTGCGGCGGTGTGTTTTGTGAGTTGTCTGGGATGTATTCCGTATCTCATCTCCTCGCTCAAGGATGTTCATCATCAATGCGGCAACGTAAGTCATTCTCGTGTATGCTTGAGAGGGTTATTGACGAAGATAGTGCAATATGCCGCTTGCCGACTACCACCGGAGTGGTCGAACTGAAGTGCGCTGCTGGCAGAAGTGATTGGCGAAGTCGATGTAGTTGTTAGGCTGAAGGGTCTCGGGGAAGTCCTGTTGCTTTTTGATGTTTGATGATACCAAACGGGTTTACTTACTGCGCACTTATTGTTGTTGTTGTTTTGAGCCTTCCTTTATCTGACTGCAGGAGATGTCGCAGATACGCACGATCATAAACGAGATGTTCTTTTGTTTCGAGACAACGCGACCACGCTGGTGCAAATATCCGTGAATTGCCTCCTTCCAGTATCCCTGTATCATGTACACCGCCGTATCATATCACATCCCACCCAAGTCTATCATTACATATATGCAAGCATTTCGCTGGCTAGACAATATCAAACTTCTCCTCATCCAGGTCCATGCTCTCCGGGGCTGGAGCTCGAGGGACGCTCCTGAGAGCTGCCCAGCCTGTTTTCACAGGATGTTGTTGAACAGGCTGAGGTGGTGGCGCAGGTTCTTCGTGTTTCACCTCCGCCTTGACCTGTTGTTCCTCTTCTTCTTCTTCTTCTTCCTCCTCCTCCTCCTCCTCCTCACCCTCGGCTTGACCCTCGCCTCCTTCGGCTTCTCCTTCTGCATCCTCCTCGTCTTCTTCATCATCCTCATCATCGCTGTCATCATCGCTGGACTCCCCTGAACCACCAGACTCTGCATCACTACCAGGATCGTAATCCTCCTCATCCTCATCCTCTTCATCCTGTAGCGCCTGCTCGGCATCAAGATGCGCCTTTGCAAGCTCAGACAAGTCACCGCCAGCTTGACCGTCGGCAGCCACGCCGTCCTCAGCATCTCCGCCGTTCTTCTTGGGTCCTCTGTTCTCTGCCAGCTCTAACTTGGCCTTTCGCTGCTCGGCCATACTGCGATCCTGTAGGCGGTGCGTCTTGATGTAGTCGTCAATGCCGCCATAGTCCTCTTGATCCATCATAGAAAACTCAACCTCTTCTGTCGCATCGCCCTCACCAGCAAAGACCTCAATAGCAATATTGAAAGTTCGTTGCAGAATGTTGGTATAGCTCGTCGCTGCGATGCGGCCCAGGGGAATGAACATGAGCGGCTTCTTGAAGCCCCAGAAGATGCCGGTCTCGAGGAAGAAGAGGTAACCGTCCTTGGACCCCCTGAAGGCCTTGACATGCACAGCCTTCTCGTTTGGTCGATGAGGCTGTCGCACCATACTTTGGAACTTGTTGGGGTCGGCTGAAGTAATGTCGACGCCAATTGGTTTGAGATGACGATTCAAGGCCCAGTGGAACAAGGACTTGTAGTTATCCGAGACGGCAGCTGCGCTTCCAGCATCAGGTCCACCTATCGTACCCTGCTTAGGAGCCGTCGCGGGCACTGTGAAAACCAGTGGCTCCTCGGTCGGGGGGTTCGCCTTGGACGGGATGCATGTTCCTCGCGGGAAAAGGACGTAGTTGTGCTGGACCTGGTTCTTTTCGGGCACCGGGAGGTAAAAGACATGTTCTGGAGCAAAGTTAGAATGTGACTTATAGTAAGATGACAACGACGCGTACCAATGTCCGACCACGCGTATGTTATAGCGGGAATCGGGGCTGTAGTGTTTGGCGCGCGAGCGTAGATGTGGCCGTCGGTAAAACACAATTCGAACTTCTTTCTCTGAGGGACCGAAACCGAGATTTCCTTGATCTCGAGCAGCACAGATTCATCCGCGGCATTAATTTCGGTTTTGACGGGGGCTTTTGTGCCATTGGGGGCTCCGTTGGTCTGTTGAACATCGACTCTTCTCTTTTTGTGAGCGGGTTCGCTACTTCCATTCAATAGCTGATCGTAGACATGAATGGCAATTTCATTGAACAAGGAGACTCGTCCAGGAGAGTCTGTATTCTGGTTTAGTACACGGCGAGTGTCGGCTGCCAGGGGTATTGTTTACCAGCTGCTCTCTGGATGCCCTGTAGAATATCTGGCCTGGATCCAAATACTGAACCCAGCTTCTCTATATCGAGCGTTTTGCTCATGGCTGATCCAAACGCCTGGCTGTGATTGTATCACAGCTTTTTAGTAAAAGATTGGAGGTGGAAATGTGGATGAAGAGAATTAATTGCTGCAAGTTGTTTTGTGGCGATGGGCTGGGATTTGACATGCATACCTAGGTAGGTCATCATATTTCCCAGGAGTGCGATAAGATAACGAGCGACTCATGATGGCGGGCGCTTATTAGTCAGGTCCCGGCGCTAGCGCCTCTAGTTCCAATGGCTTACAGGCGCTCTTGTTAATTTTTCAGGGGAGCAGCGCCCTATCAGCAACTGACATCAAGCTGCCGGCGCTTCCCCGCGATATCTACAGTACCCGACCTTGCTCACCAACCCACACCTCCAAAGTGATACGAGCCTTCGGGTATCGTGGTAAACAAGCAATCTTTACAGCAGTGATTCTTAGTAAGTCTGTCAATATCGGCGACTTGATCATGGCAACAACGTTTCCGAACCTCTACACGCACCGCAAGGTTGCTGAGACAGCAGCCAAAGCGTGCGACATCTGCTACAAGTCAAGCACGTCGGTCTTAATCACGCCTGACAAAAAGGTATGCTGAGAAGCGACATGAAGCAAATGCGGCTGATCTCGTTGTAAGCTTATACGATGACACGGTAGGACTTTTTCTTTGTTTGCCCCGTCCATCTAAAGGATCGGTACTTTTGCACGCCCAAGATTGATGAGGAGGCCGCCAAAAAGAAGCGAGAGCAAGAATTAGAGGAGGAAAAGGAGCGCGTCAAGAAGGAGTACGAGGAGAAGCAGCGTAAGAAGAAAGAAAAAGAGGCCAAGAAGGACAAGGACGACAAGGAAAAGGATGGCGATAAGGAGAAGGATAAAGACAAGGATAAAGACAAGGACAAGGACAAGGACAAAGATGAGAAGAAGGACGAGAATAAGGTGGGTAACTGTCAAACCAAAACATCTTGCTTCGCATATAACTGACCCTCCCAGGATAAGGAAGGGGGTAGCCCTGCGCCTGAAGAAGAACCTCGTGTATTTGAGTTGAAGACGTGAGATGTTTGCCCACCCCTTTCTGGGCCAACTTGCTAACAATTGTACAGCGCCTTCTACCAACAAAGGCTTCTGAGGAAACGGCAAGCAGAGGCAGCGAGACTTGATCGGGAACGGGCATCAAAGCCTGGATACTTTCCATCTGTGCCGTCGGATGCTCCCAGCCGATGACAGGAGACAAGCGATAGTAAATTGATCAGCTGCGTGTCGATGTCGCAGGAAGCATACCTACACGCAAGTTCGGGGCTAGTCGCAAGCCCGTCTTTGTCAATCTATTCTTTTGTACCTGCCTGATAATGTCTGGTTTGTCCGGCGCCGAGTGATGCCATGCTTTATTCATCTCTTGGGCACTTTGTGCAGGCAGGTTCTTTGCACCTGCATCTTGAGATCTCCCTCCTTTCCTTTCCCCTTTTTCCTTTTCTCTTCGCTTTTCTTTCTCCCAGCTCACACACCACATCTTCAAAAAATTCACTACCCACTGATATACTTCGATATCAGTCATTCTTCATTCTTTGGCATCAGTCATCCTTCGACATCATATCCAGGACCTCGCTCAAGCAACATAACGGCCATGGCATCCAGGTATGAAACACGAAGTACCGCCAATTTGGCCCAAGCATCCATACTCGAAGAAGATCGAACTTACGCAGACTCGAAGCACTATGTGTATGACATGAAATGTCACGCTTGCGGCGCGGAAGTGGCTGTGGGTGACGACATGGTGTTCGGTACGCCGGCTGAGAGCTCTTCCTTGCGGTCGATGTTGCTAACGTGCTATCACTTACCAGTTTACACTAGAGGATTTCCCAGCGGTGTCTAGAAGACGCTCAAGACCTCAAGAAACCGGACTATGCTCGTAAACGATGGTGAAGGCGTCTGCTTCTGCAACCGCTTATTTAAGTTGCGTGTTCTCGGCTGTGCAGCCGTACACGATGAATGCTTCAACTATGTCCTTGGCCGGCCTCGATCGAAAGAAATGCTCAACCGTCTTGGGAGATTCCTGACATGGCGTGACATCAATAATCTCTGGTTTTACGGCCGTGACCATCATGATCGCATCCCCCCACCTAGTGGATTTCATCCCCAGCTTATTTCGGACGCAGCAGGCATGGTCGGCATTCCTATACTTGGTCGGCTTCCCGCAGAGATTGTTGGCATCGTCCAGTCCTATTGCCCAGACGAATATTTCTGGAAACTGGTCAGTCTACTCAGCCTCAAACAACAACTATCTAATGTTCCTCCCAATGCCCGTTCAAAATCCGTTTCACTATCCTCAATCGAGTCGTGGCAACGCCAAGATCCCTCACCAGTCTGCTCAGCGGAACCCGATTCCTCCACATTCTGGCGCATCACCCTCGATTCTGGCGGCGTTTCTCAAATCGAACGGCTCCCGCAATACCCTTACCCACCACGAATGGTAAAGCAGCGTATCCGGAGGTTCATCATTGCAGATAACCGTCAGGTCAAGCACGTCAAAGCCTGGTTCAGAGTAAGACTTGGACATCGTGATAGATATGTACAATTGTCTGACGATAAAAGGATGGAATCTGCTGGCTAAAACCATCTCGAGATCAACCCAACATCTATATCTGGGATCTTCCAGCACCACCCCAGGTACTTGACGATCTACCAGATGTCAAACTTCAGGGATGCAGCATGGTGTCTGCGTTACAGCACTTGGGTTCTCACCTTTTCACCTTCAATCTCAACGCCAACGACATCACCGCCATTACGTTTCATTTTCTACAATTTCCAGAGTCGTTCAAATTCATCTCGGCCGTGACTCACCACGGACGGGGTCTACGGTTACCCGAGTGGTTGACTTTCGCTCCCTTGTTCGCATCTATATACCTGCCGCTGGCCCCTAAGGACAAGATACTATGGATCCAGTTTCGGTCAAGCTATGGGAGGCTTCGCTTAATGGTATGAACCCCACACAGATGACAACTCGCGGTCAATGGCAATGCTAATTCAGCTCCAGCTCGAGACCGAACTAGCGGGTGTCGTACCCATTGGAGACCAGCTGACAGAACCTTTTGAAGTAATAGCATTCAGTGATCTTCCTCAGATCATGATCTCGAGCTTCAATCGGCTCTTTGTCCATCCCTGTTATATCCCTGTCGCTATATATCCTCAAGGGGATCCCGTCAGCACGAGAAGCCAGAAGACCATGACAAGAGGGCCGCAATGTTTAGGGATGCGGCCTCAAGTTCCTCGCATCTGGTGCTGGGCCCCTCTACAAGACATAAAGCGTGTGTTAGTTTTCCAAGACGGCCACAATTGTTTTGGTGGAATGCGAATTACCTACAAGAACGGAGGCCAACGTTTCGTCGGTGAGCATATCGGCTACGACAAACACAAATTCTATAACAAACCACATCTCCTGAATATAGGAATCCTGCCCGTTACATACCCATGGCAGGTGCCAAGACCATTAATCATCTACTTTAGCCATGATGGAGATAAAGACATATCTCATCGTTTCAAGGAGCATTGGGTGTACCCTCTCGAAGGGGAATTACATTACTGGTATAACTTTGGCCTGGTTCCCGATTGGAAGATTCTTCCTGTGGGCAGCTGGCTGAATTCTGAAATGGTGGTTTGAGGTGCTACGCCGACAGAATCGAAGGGTTTACATGCACCAAGTATTGGAAGTTCATACTCAGAAGCAATAATGGCTGAGTCTTTTGTGGGTGTACGATAATAGTCGCGAGAAATCGTCTGCTGTGCTGGGGTTGGATGGAGTTGATGATAACTATAAAGATTCTGGGCATGGATTGCTAGGTTGCCTGCAGAAATACAAGTATGAAACTTATCAACACAATGACTCTGGTGAAACTCGACCAAACTTGATCCGCCCAGAAACGAGAACTTGCGACATCGCACTACACCACATCACAACCCAGAACCAGGGCTACGCAACTTAAACGCAATATTGCAGAATGAATCTGTCGTCAACATGACAGCCTCAAGGTTTTTTTATACAGTATCTGTCCAACCGGCAATCTCTATGCCAATGCAACCGGGGGTATATAAAAGGTTTCCAGGTAATCATCCAAAACAATGTTCCCAATACAAAAACGCACGCTCAAAGAACCATTTACATTGCGCCAAACCATCATCTCATCATGAGGCCTCGCTCGGATCGAGGCGGGGGCTAGTGGAAGTCTCCCACCCGAGGACCAAAGTACTCGCTGCCCTCCAGAGGCTGGAGGGGACAAGCATCGTCCTCGCATCCCACGTAGCCGACTGTGTTACCCCACCAGTTGAACTCGGTGCCTTCAAGCTGGAGGGAGAAGAAGATGATGATGCCTGCAATGGCAATGCCGCAGGACCAAGCTGCGGAGAGCACAAAGTTGTACTGCGGTATTGTTAGTGATGACTCGGATGTGATTCGCGAGAGATGTACTTACTTTGGACCACAAGCCGAGGTAGCGCGACTTGAGATAGATCCAGGAAAAGTACGCAATAGGTACTGAGGGCCAGACATACGACATGTTGTAAGGTGCCCAGACAATGCCTCCGTACATGATGGCCACGGGATGGATTTGTCTTGTCCATGTCCAGTTGGGGAACTTCTTGTTGAGCAGCCAGACAGCAAGCACGACCACCACTCCCAGAGGGAAACCGATCAAGACCTCGGTGTAGAGTCCATTCTTGCCAAAGATCTTGCTTGGCCCAACGGTACCCCAGAGGACTGAGGCAGTGAAGAAGGTGTTGACGCTGGGGCATGACATCTTCCACTTGGCGTCCTCTGTGCAGACACCGGGAATCTGCGTCATCTGGAAGTTGAGCACACCAACGCAAACAAAGGTGCTGATAAAGGTAGCAACGATCTGGGCGAAGAAGGTCTGTCGAGGGGGGATCTTGACGTAGTGAGCGAGCTTGAGATCGTTGGAGAACATGACAGCGTGGGCGCAGGTGACGTAGCCAAAAGACTTGAAGTAGTTCATGGCCAAAGCATTGCCTTCAACGAAAGAACCGCCAATGAACTCTGCCAGGACAGTCAAGGTGACCTCAATTCCGGTCATGGCCTTGATGATTCCGACAGGGATGACAAAAACAAGACACAGCGCCAGACCGTAGAAAATGACACCAGGCGAAGTGTGAGTGTCCCATCCAGCAATACCAGAGACACCAAAGGCCATGGCGCAGACGAGGCACACCAAGTACCACCATTCGGGCACTTCACGGTACGCCTTCATCAGACGAGTGTGCACATCGAGGTCATGGACCTCCTCAGCTCGCTTTGACTTCTTTCTCATGCTGTTGAAGAGACCCTTGAAGCCGGTAACAATCTCGCGTCGATGAAACAGAACGGCGTATGTAAGGGTCGAGGTATAGATGCCAAAGAAGAAGATGTAGATGACGACGTTGCCAGCGCCGAGGAAGGGAGGTGAGTAGTCCTCGTACTTATCAGAATCGAAGAGAGCACGATCGTTGACAGCTCGAGTGACGTTGTACAGCTGGCCCCAGCGATCATAAACACGGTTGCTGTTGATGGGAAGGTATCCGGTGTTGTAGATATTGGAGTACCAGAGACCCAGAACAACCCACATGGAGATGAAGGCACCGATAAATCGGTTAAAGGTACTGAAGAAGGGAACCATGAGGGGATCGGCTGAGTCCCACAGAAGAACGTTCCAATCCCAAGTTGGGAACGGGTTGATGCCAAGACCGTTGTTGAAGCCGGTGATGGTGTTGAGGTCACGGTTGTAGGGGTCGATCCAAGACATCCAGCTAAAGTTTGATAGCGAGGTCCAGATATAATTGGGGAACCAGAACCAGACGAACATGGCAGCGAACATGACATAGAAGAACTTGATGCGGGAAACGCGCCAGATCTTGGCAAAGGGTCCCTGTACCGGAGAGTTGTTGTCGGTATGGAAAGCCGAGTTGAGCGCAATAGTAACCAAGGAAGCGGGCCAGACGCAGTATGAGGGATAGACGAGAAAGCGACGGCAAACACCAGCCATGCCGTAACCGATGAAATTGGTACTCAGCGCAATGAGGATCTGGTAGGCAAAGTGAGAGGCATATGGCTGGTTGAAGTACTGAGGCAGGTACTGAACCCAGATAATCAGGTTGGTGTAGGGAGTGTTGTATGCAACGTTGGCCATAATGGTAATAAGCATGTGCTCCTTCTTGGAAAAGGGACCCGGGTTGAGAGAATGGCGCACACCGAAGAGAGTGAAGCCGTAGTCAGGCAGCCACTTTTCGCAACCTTTACCGATCGGGTATGAGAGCAGCTGTGCGACGTTGGCCATGATGCGGATGGCAGGCTGGCGTATGTCGAAGAGCTGGTTGGTGAAGGCGAGAAGGATAGAAAAGATGAGGCCGATTGCCCAACTTCGAATGGTAGAGCAGGGGATGGTGGTGTCATCCTTGTTCTCGACGACGGCACGAACTTCGGCGTAGGGGCTGTTGTTT
Organism: Fusarium continuum; assembly: GCA_013184455.1. Lineage (NCBI taxonomy): Eukaryota > Fungi > Ascomycota > Sordariomycetes > Hypocreales > Nectriaceae > Fusarium > Fusarium continuum. The sequence goes on from JABCKB010000349.1 coordinate 53,517, forward strand.
GTGATGAGAGCGGCCTCGAGCTTCATCTCCTGCACCAGGTTCTCGTGCTTCTCGGGATTTGTAAATAGCTCGTCGTTCTCGAGAAAGGCCTTGATCTTTTGGATAACCGTGAGCGGAAAGTTGGGGTCCTTTTCGTGGATGCGGTAGACGCGAGCCATTATGTGGCGCACATCTTCGAGAGTGTATTTTGAAGCGAGCTCGCGTGCCTCGAGCAGGTCGTCCTCGGTGACGTGAAGGTCCTGCTCGGTGGTATGGTAGTCGCGCATGTCATCCTGATCGTAGGAGAAGGACTATTGGGGATCTAGTCGTCAGTCTGATTGATGCTGGCGACGGTGTAAAGGAAGGATCAAGATGAAGCAAAGTAACGCAACGCAACGCAGCTGAGAGAAACTCACCTCATCGTATTCAGATGATGAATCGCTGGCGAGAGGAAATTGATTCGGGGGCAATGGATCAAGGGGGATCTCTTGAGCCCCGCCTGTAGAAGCCCTCTTCTCGTTGTCGGCCATGGCCAAGGGGCCTTATTCGGGCAACGAATCTTCTATTCCTCCAGTTTCAATACCCGTACCGAAGTCCCTCGACCGGGGGTCGCTCTTTATGCCTCTAGTGTAATGCGCGATGGAACAGATTGACGCAGACGACGGCGGTGGTCAAGTGACAGGCGCAAAGGTGGTAATTGGGGCCGTGTCAATCGTGTCGACGTGCTCAAGGTATTGGTCGTGATGATCAGCGACGATGGCGATTGAGGTGGTTCAAAGGAGAGCGTTGCAAGACAGCGCGACAGAAAACAGGTTCCCAAGTATGTAGCAGAGTAAAGACGGGAGAAGCCGATGATTGAATACGGCTGCCAGTACCACTACCGTGTGCGAGTGGTAAAAAGCAGGTATTCTAGCGTTGCGTGAGTAGACGGGTCGAGTCGAGTAGAGTCTAGACGAGACGAGCGGAATAAGTAAGGTACGCGTGGCGCTGCTGCCGTCGGAGGATAGGACAACCCTTGAGGCGGATCGTGGTGTCGCAAAAAAGAATGCCCAGCACAGAAAAGCAAAGCAAAGCCGAATGAGGAGAAGAAAGGGAAGGAGGAGGAAGATCGGAGTCCGGCAACGACAAGTTGGAGTCGAGACAGATTGGATTGAGGGAGAATCGAGGAATAAGGCAAGGGCCCTGAGTGATCAGTATAGTACAGTGCAGTGTAGTTGTAGGGGGGAGTGGCGGGCTTCCATTGGGACAGTCCGGACAGGCGACAGGACAGGGCAGGACAGGGCAGGACAGGGCAGGAGGAGCCGCAGGACAGGATTTTCGGTGGGGAAAGCGAGCGAGGGATACAGACTTTGAGTGGCTACCTAAACACGATGGATGATGGGCTTGGGGGTTCTTGTTCCTCTCGTCTCCCCTCCCACCCAAAAAAAAAAGCTCGGGCTCGGAACTAGGGAGCCGTAGTCCAAAAGCAAACAACCCGACGGCAAAGACGGCAGAGAGGACCTCTCTGAAGGTAGCTGTAGCTGTAGCTGGTGTTGCGTCCTGCATCTATAAGCGCCGAATACCGGTAGTGAGTTCTTCGAGATCAGATACCTATCTCTCTCTGCAAATGCCTTGATATCCGAAAAAAAATAAAGAGACTTGGCAACGACTGCGAATGAGGCGGGAGGAATCAGTCACTACCCCTTGGCTCGTGGTTGGTCCCCTTCTCCATGTCTTGGCGCTAACGTATCGCCAAAGTGGGACAGCCACCGCAGGACACGGCCATTCCGTTTGATGACCGTGGGACCGTGGGACCGTGGTCTTGTTTTATTCTCTGAGGGTGTTTTTGCCAGGTATTCCAGACAACTATTCTCAGAGGAAATACATACATAGAATATTCATTCATCATTTGCATTACATCTCAAACTCCTTCAATTGTCCATCTATCTGGCTGTGATGTATCCATCAACCAACTTCCATTCCGTATCCCGTGGTACGTACAGTATCCCGCTCGGAACTGACGGCACGGATACCGGCCGGTTTCGTCTCGGCGCTGTCCTCTTCAACCCAGGCATGGCCGATTACCCGACCTCAAGCCACCCGACCCCAAGGAAGGAAATCTACATTTTTTATTTTTTCCACTTGTAACATTAACGAAACAATGTCCCTCGATCCTCATTGGTCCCCCAGTCTCTTTTACTCAGCTCATCCTCTGCATTGATGATTGATCGCCGACCGCTTCAAAACAAAAAAGGACATGCAATATCGCACGGCTCTCGGCACCACGCGACTCAACAGTCCATCATATCTTGGTCTAATCCACTGTTGGGCTTCAATTGATCATCTTCTTTTCGTCGGCAGTTGTGCATCAGGACGTCCCGTTGGTACAGTTGTCTCATCATGTCTTGATTGCGTGAGGTAAGATTCATCAAATCTTAGGTACGACATGTGCTATACTGTACGCCCAACCCGTCAAACCAGTGTACCCAGATAATAGGTACAGTACATTCTCGGCGATGGTCATCTGAAACCCAGCTGTAGATCAGCTAGTGCCGAATATCCAGACAAGGTAATTAATTCTCTTTGCTTCTCACTCCCGAGTGGTCTAGGGTGGGCAACTCTGCCTTGAATTTTAAAATCAAGTCACGTCTCAGAATACCCTATCAACTTCTTGAGCGTGATATCAGGATACTTGTTAACAAACTCAGCAACATCTTTTAAAGAAGTTATATGTGTCAAGATTTAAGAAATGAAATATTAGTCTATACCTCCATACTCCATACTCCAAACCCATACCCACACCCAAAGAATGCTATTAAAACCTCATAAACTCCCCAGAAAGACACATCACTTCTCTCTTCACAACGAGTTCAGAATACCATTGATGTCAACAAAGGACAGCAACTCAATAGTCTCACTCCACACCTTGTCTGCGAACGCTTTACCGTCCTTGGTGTGCAGAAACTCAGTGTAACTAGAAGACCACCTGTTAGTCTCATGTCGTGTGTGTAAGAATCAATGTACTTACTGATGAATCCTCCAATCCATGATGTACGATCCATGGCTTTCCTTACCCATGACAACGCCGGCCTGCACAAAAGTGCTCGCTCCCTGCTCCAGACTTCGTGCAACGAACCACTTCAAGACTGCGCTGACACAGCGGGCCACTATACTGCCATGCTGCTGCAAGTCGGTGTTCCTGACCAACCCTGGATCCACGAGGTTGACGATCACGTCGTCGGCCTTGACGCGCTCCACCAGCTTGACGATCCAAAAATGCGACAGTGCTTTATGCTTTGCATACGAAGGCATGGGGTTTGCGCCAGAAGAAAAGTATGCCTCCTTGTCGTAGAACGAGAGCACGCGCTCGTCTCCGGCATTGGGAAACTCGGCCGCCAGAGAGGTTCCTGAGCTGACGATGGTGAGGTGGCCTGGCTGTCCGGCGGGAGCCTTCTGCTTGAGAGTGGGCAGGAGAAGAGTGGCGAGGAGAACGGTGGAGAGATAGTTGACCTGGAACGAAGATTCGTGGCCCTCAGGACTGAGTTCAAATTTGGTCATCTGAACTCCGGCGTTGAGAAGCGCTAGGTCGATGCGATCAAGAGTCTCGCACTTCTTAGCAAAGTCTTGGACGCTCTTGTACGAGAGCATGTTGACCTGCCAGACAAGGATCTCGGCATTGGGGTACTTGGCGCGAAGTTTGCCCGCAGCAGCTTCGCCCTTGGAAGGCGTTCGCACAGCAATGACGAGGCGCTTGAGATCCATAGCCAAGAAGAGCTCTGCAGCAACATAGCCAATACCGGTGTTTCCACCCGTGATGATGATGGTACCGCTGGCCAGGGAGATGTCGCTGGGGATGGGGACTTGCTTGGTGAATTGGGATCGGAGGAAGCGGAACGTGTCGGCTTCGAGTTCGAGAGACTTGGGTGCCATTGTGTTGTTTTGTGGGTGGATGTTTTAGTGCAAGTGTTGAGAGTGTAGACAAGGCGAAGACGGATGGTGATTGTGAAGGTGGTAGCTCGATTGTAGTTAGTAGCTGATGATTGTGTTTGTTGTGTTGATCTGGGCACACTCAAACGACGTGGACATTTATCTCTTTTATGTCTTTTTCGACAATGAACGGACATTGCGAATTTACGAAGCATATTCGCGATGAACCCGAAAAAGGAAAGCAATTGAACGAGGCTTGTTGACTCTACTGTGTCTTGTGCGGTGGTGTAAGTCGGCGTTAACGCTGATATTGTCACGGCAAGTGGTTTCATAGGGCAGACTACAATCCGTTTTAGGAAACCAATAGAAGAATGCCAAGAACACACCCTTCGGTACTCAAGGCTTCTAGTATTGTAGCTCGGACAGATCCTCAATGCCTAAACCCGTTGGCCTTCTCTTATCGCCAGACCGTTGAAGAAGTGGGGGCAGCGCATCTTAAAGAGGGTGCTAGTGCAGGTGAGGAGACAAAATTCGAGCTGATGCTCACTCTTTTGGATGCGGATGTTGGTTGAAGTATTATGTCAGGCACATTAGCCAAGGATCGGCATTAGCCTCTATGCCCGGTGCAAGGCCAAGCCTCGAGGTCTAACCGGAATAGGAAAGCAATCGTGTCTTGGCAACTGGGGGAAGATGTGATGCTGACAGACTCGCCCAGGAACCGATTGCTTTCCGTAAAGAGTTAACAGTCCCTCAACTTAGCTCTTTACTTGTCGTTTTGTGCTTCTCTCTACGCCTCTTTTCTCGCCGTCTGCTCGTAAACGCCAGAGTCAAGAGACGTCACTATGCTTGAGCCGCTCTTCGCCCAGCCTCTTCCTGTTCCAGGGCCACTGCCCGTCCGGGCAAAGCCTCGGGCTCGGAGAACAGCAGCTCGTCAACAGGGTCGTGAGTTATGAACCATAGACATTTTGATTACCAACACTCGACTGACTCAGTCATGTAGTGAAAAAGTTCGAGTTTGTGTCATCAGACCCAGCAGGGAAGCCTGCGCCAGAGTCTCGCAAGTTCATCCGTAGCCATGTCATGCTAGGCAAGAATACAAAGAAGTGTCTAGTCAAGACCAAATCTCCGAGGCTTGATTTGGTAGATGATACTATCCATGGAGCCAATCAAGATGATGTGGAGGAAGTTGATCGACCTGTGCCCTCAGCAGTCACTCACTTCACAGATGACACGCTGTGTACTGTCGGACATACATACTCCCGCCAAGACAGAGCCTGGGTCCAGTCGCCCTCTCTTCTCCCACACTTGGTCAAACCTCCCCCTGATCTAGACTTGTTCAGCTTCGCTACCCCCCTCGACCAAAACTCCCGGTTTCTCATTTATAGATGTAAGATCTCATGCCGTCTTTGACGTCCCGTATGCTGACTCGGACAGTTCTGACCACTATCAAGGACACCTTGTATCCCGCAGAATGGTGTTTCGACTCGGATCGCGAGAAAGTCTGCTGGTTTCGCTGGCTCCTGGAGGACCCCGCCTACCTCCACTGCATTTGCTTCATGGTCAGCGCCTTTCAGGATCTTGTCAAGATGCAGATTTCACAAGGGCGAGGCAATTCCCACAATGGCTGGGGCGGAGAGTTCTCCCCAGCAACCCGGAACCGCCTTCGACACACCATCAAGCTCTTGCAGGAAAAGCTCCAGGATCCCAAGAAGCAGCTCGAAGATACCACCGTGGCTACCATCATATCCCTGGCCATGATGGCTGATGCCATGGAAGACACTCAGGCCTTTGCAGCCCACTCCAACGGCCTTCGACGTATTGTAAAAATGAGAGGTGGCATCCAGGGATATACCCATAATCGGCAACTGCAGATCAAGCTCTGTCGGTGAGTTCTTCCAACTTAACTATGTATAGACAAGCACTGACCGTGATAAGCGTTGACCTTGGGTGGTCCATCAGAAATGGTTGTAAACCTGAGATCTACCATGACACACCGGCTTGGGCACCTCTGCTCGAAGCTTTCGGACACGTCGCTAGTTCATTCGACATACAGCAACCATCCTTGAACTTTATGAGCCTCTACTACACTTGGGACTGGAGACTCCAAAACATCTTCAAGGATCTACGAGACTTTTCTGCCCTGGCCAACAAGCTCACACCCGGTGCTCAGAAGCTCAAGCCTGAAGCATTCCAGGAGATTATGCTTTCAATCCAATATCGACTTCTGCAACTCGACTTCTCCGAAGATCCGCTTCCCATCCAAGAAGCTCTTCGCATTGGCCTTCTAGCCTACGAATCGACCATCTTCCTACAGGTTCAGGGGACTAAGCTAAAGTCAGACTCGTTCAGTCGACAGATGCGAGAGGCCATTCAGGCTACACCCGTACAGGGGGAAGCCACCGCCAACATCAAGCTTTGGCTTCTTCTCATTGGTTCTGTAATGGTGTTCAACAGCAGCGAGGAGTGGCTGGTGCAGTCCATCCACAGTTTAGCGGGCCGACAGACCTGGGCGGAGGTTCGGGCGCGCGTCAAAGAGGTTATGTGGATCGATGTCATTCATGATACCCCCAGTCGCGAGGCTTATGAAGCCACAAAAACCCGTCGTGAGGCTTGAAGTTGGCTCAGTGATACGAGAGTCACTTATACAAAGCCTCGTGGCTAGGCGGAAGGTTTTGGTACAAAGAATGGAGGACAAGGACTGCAAGAACTTCAACATACGGCTGCGTTGGATGTCAACATTCAAGATCTCAGTCTCGCAAACACTTGAGATGCTCGATGTAGGGGGCAGCAGATTTGCGGTCGTTCCGAAAGCCATACGAGGTTGTTCAAAGACTGAGTGCATCGCCTATCTCGGTCTGAGATAAAATAAATGATGAATACCGGAAACATGAGTTTGGGTTTCTAGCTTGGGCAGGCGCTTGAAAGAATGCTGCATGGTCACTCTGCCAAAAAGGACTACTGGCCCTGAAAAGCTCACTGGGGGTGGAGGTCAATGGGAAGATGCAGCTTCAACAACCAGGCAAACTAGACGGAGACAGAAACCAGGGTCCAATGAGCTCGGCCTGGTAGGTGTCACAAAGATCCCAGTTCACGTTTGAGGCTTGCGTTACTATTGGATGCCTTACCTTGGGTCCTCAGTCCGTTTGCACCTCCGTATCCTTTGTTCTTTGGCAGAAACGTGCAACTCTGCGAAACCTTCAACGTTTTTGTCGCAACTTGCAGCGTCCACGCGGCAGCTCGCGCTGACTTGTCACAACATGGACAGTCGTCTTTTCTCTCAAAGCCATCAGGCTTTGTTATTTCGCTGCTATAGTCTAGCTGTGCGTCGTGGGTTGTCCTGTCCGTCTGGCGGTGAATCTCTGGACAAAGAAATGATGGGAGTCTCTAGGTTTACGGTTTAGCTTAGCTGACTTGCATTGCAATATACCATCGCATTCACTTGATATCTAGTGAATACAGTAATTTTGTATAGATATATATACCACTTTCTGATCAACAACTCTGTTCTTCAATACAACCACTTCCTCTTCAGATATAAACTACCACATCATCTCAAACTGGATCAACTCAATTCTTCACACCAAACCACTCAACCACTCATCACCATGTCTTCCGAGCAGAACCACGAAACCAACAACCCCAACAACAGGGAGCCCTCCCCCGCCGAGCGCCTCTATACCACGGCCACACCCATCCGCTTCGCCCCTTGCGGCACTCTTGCTGATGTCAACCTCATCGTGCCCGATCCGCAATACGTCCAGCAGTGGCAGCTCGACGCTACCGACGCCCGCGTCGACGAGATTTCCGCTCTTCTCGATGAGCACGAGCATCGTCTTGACGAGATGGGAGACCGGGATTTGATCAACGACATCTTCCGTCACATTCTGCGCAACGAGATGAACGAACGCAAGGTTCCTCGCAACAGGGCTGATCAGGGCCCCTGCTTCCCCTGGAAGAGCATGGTTCTCGTCCTCTTCGCGGTTGGGTTCGTTGCTGTGTACAACTACAACTACAACAAGGATGCTTTCTTCGATTTGGTCGACTACTCGTCTTACTTTTAAAGACACCTTATCGAATATCCTGTCTATTCTGAGGATACCGCGGGGAGGAGTGGAGAGCATGATGGAGTGAAGGGTTGTCTGGATGGGCACACACGATGGGATGAGAGATTTGTTGGAGGGATCTGATTTTGAGTTTGCTCTTGTTTAGGAATTGGGAAGGGATAGACTTGGATGCTTAGATTGCACACAATAACACTGGGCTTTGGAATACTCTCATAAGCTACCGCTTTTGGTATCCAGGCATGTCTTGAAGGTCATATCAGATGAACAGTCTCAACAACTGCCCTCTGCACGCAAGTCCTCTTATCCTAGAAAGGCTCCTTTGATTAGCTCTGTCTATAACGACATGTTTCGGCCGTCATGCGGAAGTCTGTAAGCGGGAAAATACGTCAAGCCCGGCTTCCTCTGTTCATTGCTTGCATTCCTCCCTATTAAGTCGCTATTTTCCCATTCAAGGCTTTGCACTGCTTCGTGAACATTATCCCGCTCTAGTTCCAGTCGGTCGAAGCAAGCATTAGGGCACCTCCACGACTCAAAGCCTACCGCCAGCCCGCAGACAGAGACATCACCAGCTGCTGTTAGCGGTGGCCGCGCGTGTAGGAAAAGTAGGTTTCTGGGTAGTGAAGGAGCGTCGTGTGCCGATGTCAAGGGTCGGTCACGTTTTGTGTAAGTGTAAAGCACTAGTCGACGACGAAAGAAGGCCTCATAGGACGGCTCGAGCTGGCTTCTATCCTGTAGCGTTATGTGAACCGCCGCGAGGCCATCCAATCTTGTATATATTGCCCAATCTTGAACCACGGTTGACAGTTCAATCATCGTAACTTTAAGTGAATGAGAACTTCATTTGCATGAAAGGAACACCTTTTGTTTGCGGCATACACGTGGGCAGTTGATCAGACGCACATGTCTACAGTCTATATATTCCATTTCTTCAATAACAGCCTACGCCAGTCAGCTCAGTCCCTTGAATACAAATATAGGAAGTCAAAATCCTTGGTCTGGTCACTATTGTTCAGGTCATAACTGCTTCACTCGCCACAAAGTGCTAGGCTCAAGTACCCCTACGTGATAGTCATCAATCTGTCATTTTCCTTTCGAGAATGACACTGCAAGTAGACATAGCAAACAGAACGTTCATTCGTACACAACGTCTGGTTACTGTATTGTAATATTGGCTTTGCGTTTACACCAGGGTGCCATCTACAAAAGAATGATGGTCAGTATCCTGCAGCCTCAATGCATGTCTTCAACAATAACACTGCCTATGTAGATAGACGAGTTTCACGACTACAGCACCATGCTCTGCTTGATCACACTTCTGTCTTGTTTAGAGATCGATTCAGTTATATGCACTAATAATGAAACTACTTTGGCAACTCCAGTCCCAAAAGCTGCCGGATAGCAGACCGGTGATGAATGATTGATTAGGCAACGCATATAGTAAAGAGTCGCTTGCAGTCACCACCATGACCTACACGGCCATTACCCGGGACCTTACAACTCAAAGAGTTTACAGAACATGATGATTCAAAGGCCCATTGGCCATGTATTTCTCACTCACCATTGACTTACCCTATCCTAAGCATACGGCCAACTCTGCATCTTTCCAGGTCGTCAGCATCGGTATCCTCACCCACTCGTCCCTCGTTACACCGAACCATGCATATCAGCTTACCAACACCGGACCCGACAGTTTGGTTAAACGGGCCGTTTGCAGAAAATTATTCCCTTTTTTTCTTGTTACTGCAGCAGGAAAAGGATACCCGTATTCTGCCTAAACCTCCGAAGACAGCTGAAACTTGTACAATGATACTCTGTGTTGCCTTTAGGCAGGGCCCTTGTTGATCAGGACGAACATCATTACAGCATGAGCATCCATTCATGCGAGAACAAGTTATTGTTGACGGCCCTTTTACCTGTTTCTGATATGCAGAGTAGGGATTCCTTCAAGGCTAGCCCTACCAACCTGCATGATTGAACCACCTGTTAGCCTGTGTCCGTCCTTACATTCTCCATATCGTTCGTCTTAACTATTCGGAGATATAGGTAGCAGCAAGCTTGAAGCCTGTAGGCAGTTCGGAGATGGCTTACTATGCCTCGGCTCGTTGGTTGGTATGACGTCTCCAGCATGAGAACCACGTCGGCGGCGATTATGCGAGAAGCCCGACCTTGCCTTGCCCTGCCAGGCCTGCCTTACCGCCTGGCCCGAAACCTGAAGTCTGGTCGAAACCCCCCACAAGTCAAGTAAAGTCAACGTCAAGTCCAGGGGAACCGCGATCCCCTCACTCATAGCGCAGCACGGCCTCGGTTTCCGGAACCAGCAGTGGGGTGCGTGAGTGGCTCCTAGGGTCAAGGTTACATCCGCGAGAAGGGAAACACTTTCGGAGATTATTTAGAGCAGAATGGAACAGCCTTGTCTGTGCGTGTACGGAGTACTTGTAGCAAGAGTACGATGCTATGAGCTTATATCTTCAAGCGAGGCAGAGTAGAGTAGAGCAGAGCAAAGCAGGGGTGGGAAGTAAGATGAGAGAGGCACAGCATAGGACAATCAAGTATAGTAGAAGCAGCAATTGGCACGCTTTCATGTCACGTATCATTGCCTTCACAGCCAACTCAACCCAAGACCTGTGCAGTGGAGTTTAGTGCAACTTGGTGATGATGATCAACCGATTCCACTGCCGTTCCGTGGGCGGAACGCAGAGTCCAGACGCCAGACGGCACTTTGAATGGCCCGCCCTACACTAAAAAGTCAAGCTAGACCAGGAACCAAGTAGCATCGACCCTAAGCATTGAAGAATCGGGATTACAGAAACCTAAAACGCCCTCCCCTCCCCTCCCAATGA